>CAUYQV010174086.1:0-25999 GCA_963574575.1 Galagoides demidoff | reverse complement strand
ATCTTTGTTTATTCTGATTCATTTGGAATGGTCATATATGTCTGGTATAGGTATAATAGCAGATAAGCCATGGTGACCTTGTGTCTCTTCAAACGTGATTTTTGTTATTTTATTAAGAGGTAAGAGGCCACACTCACTTGGTCAAGCCTATAATCCTAGCACTTGTAGGCCAAGACGGGTGGATTGCCTGAGCTCAGGAGTTTGAGACAAGCTTGAGCAAGAGGGAGACACCCCTCCTCCCCCATCTTTACTAAAACTAGAAAAACCAGCCAGGCGTGTGGCAGGCACCTGTAGTCCTGGCTACTTGGGAGGCTGAAGCAAGAAGATCTCTTGAGCCCAAGAGTTTGAAGTTGCTGTGAGCTATGATACCACGGCCCTCACCGAGGGTGAGAGCGTGAGAGGCTGTCTCAAAAAAAAAAAAAAAAAGAGAAGAAGAAGAAGAAATAACTTGCCTCTGAACTTTCTAGAACAGTGGACCAAGAACAAACTTTTGAGGCTGAGGCCCAAACTTGGTGAATATTAGATGGCTGATGTATCATTTTGATTTGTAACATCTACTGATTATACCATCATTTGACCCTAAGCAGACACTAATACATTACATTCCCCTCCTGTGTGTTTATCTGTGAGTATCTGTATGTCACTGATTCTCTGGTACAAGAATAGGGATCATGCATTACATTCTTCTGTGGGCCCTGCCTCACTGATTCCCAAAGTACACGTCTTTACAAGAATTACTAGGTGTTGCTTCCAAAAAGGAGTTTCACAGTAAAATAAGTTTGAGCAAATCCAAGTTATACAAGATTTAGCCAGTTTATTTACTTCTTAGTGTACTAGGGGCATGGGAATTTGTGGTGGGGGGGATAAGGCGTGAGGCTCCTCTCAACTTACTGGATCACTTTAAATCTCTTGCCGTGTTCATTGTTGCTCTGAGGAACAACTGTGAGGCTGTAGTTCTTGACAAATACAACTGTGTGGGAACACAGTATTGGGAAGGTTATCTGTGCTCAGTTTTAGAAAAGAAAGACTAGAAACAGTATGAAGAGAGGACAAGCCTCAATATGTATCATAGATGTTCTCGTATCCAGTGCAGTTGAGACAACTAAACTGTTGATTGGGTGGTGCCTGTGGCTCAGTGGGTAGGGTGCCAGCCCCAATACCGAGGGTGGCAGGTTCAAATCCAGGCCCAACCAAACTGCAACAAAAAATGGCCGGGTGTTGTGGCAGGTGCGTCTGCAGTCCCAGCTACTCAGGAGGCTGAGGCAAGAGAATCGCCTAAGCCCAGGAGTTGGAGGTTGCTGTGAGCTGTTGACGCCACAGCACTCTAGCAAGGGCGATAAAGTAAGACTCTGTCTCTAAAAAAATAAATAAATAAATAAAAATAAATTGTTGGTTGGTTAATGGGAAAAGTTGGTTTAAAAAAAGGAAGAACTGGCTCGGCGCCTGTGGCTCAATTGGCTAAGGCACCAGCCACGTACACCTAGGGTGGCGGGTTCTAATCCCCAGCCCGGGCCTGCCAAACGACAGTGATGGCCACAACCAAAAGATGGCCGGGTGTTGTGGCGGGTGCCTGTGGTCCCAGCTACTTGGGAGGCAGAGGCAGGAGACTCGCTTGAGCCCAGGAGTGGGAGGTTGCTATGAGCCGTGATGCCATGGCACTCTACCCAGGGGGATAGCTTGAGGTTCCGTCTCAAGAAAAAAATAAAAAAAAAAGGAAGAACTATCCAAAGATAATCATACTTTATGGAGTCATTTGCTAATCTTTTGCTATAGGGCCAAGGTATTTATCTGGTTAATGTTTGTCATTTTGCTTGCTTCTCCCATAATATTAACACCCAGAAATCCCATTTTTATTTAAACTAGAATAAGAACTTTGACATTTAGGAACTAATCTGCCTCCAGCATCTTTCTGGATTTTATTAGGTATTCTGCTCCTTTACCTTTGTCTCATCTGATCCTACCTATTCTGCATTTTTAAGCAAATTTGGGTCTCAGGCCTTTCCAAAGCTTTCTACTAGTTCTCTCAGCAACAGGAAGTCCTCTTTTTGTGCTCATATTTCATTGGTTTGAAGACTTGTTCATTCATTGCCATAATTACAGTTAAGATGTAGAGTTGTCATAAACCAGTCTGGATACACCGCTGACGTCCATTCTGCAAGGTGGCCTACTTACCTCAGAGTCCTGCGGACAGCAGTTCTTACAGTTTACAGAGGAAATGGGGAGACTGGTCCGTAATGCAAACCTGCCTAAATAGAGATTGGTTATGAAAACTTCTATAGCAAATCTAGCTTTTCCTGATACCTTCTTTCTCTCAGACAGAAGTTAGCACATCCTTTGATTCCTTTTGTCCTGCATCTGAGGGTTCTTGTCCTTTCCACTGTCCTGTGGCTCTAGCTGCTGCTGAAATGTCAGGTGATGGAAAGCTTTCTAGATGGAGGTGGAAGCCCAGAGCCTTCTTGCTGTTAGGCTGCAGCGAGATTGGGTTGGTTTCATCCATTAGCTGCTTGCTTCTGAGGCCCTAAAAAACAAGTATCATTTTCTTGCTGTTGCATCTTGACTGAAAGAAGCTAAACTCCGGCTGGAAGCAATCGTTCTGTGGCCACCCCAGGTCAGGCTGAGAGATCCTGGCAGAGGGGCCTCCCCGTGGAGGATGGAGAGGGGCTGTTCTTCCTCACCAACTTCTGTCCCCACCCGCTCTGCTCCAGATCCCAGCATCATCCTGGCGGGCCGGGTGATCCTGTTCATGGTCATCCAAAAACATGACAGCTCACTGTGCTGCTGTCATCCGAGGGCGTGAGCAGCTTTACAGAACGTACTCTGTGTGAGAGGAGGTCCCAGAGAGGAAACCAGGCCCCCGCAGGCCCCTCCAACTGCAGTGTGCCAGCTTCTCCACCATGCCCTTGATCACGGCACCTTCATCAGCCCACACAACCTCTACTGTTATCCTCATTAATGACAAACTGTCACACAAGGTCCCACAGATGATCAAGTTGCACGGGATTTGAACCCGTGGCTCTAATCTCTTACCCACTCAGTTCTGTTGCCTCCACAGTAACAATGAAACCACAGATGTCTTCTGGGTCCCATGCCAAGCCTAGGTATAGCAAAGGGAACGGCACCTCCCACTGAGCCACACGGCCCCGTCCTGGAGAGCTGGAGGAACTGAGAATGCCCAGCCTCAGCTTTCAGACCTCACGGTGACACTGCGGTGGTGCGGTCCACCACCCAGCCAGGAGGGGCCGAGGGCCCGGCTCCAGTGCCCTGGTGTGACCTCTGCTTTAGTCACAAAAGCTGAGTGCACAAAAGCACCCAGGGGTTTCTCTGCATGACTTTTAAAATTGAAACATAATTCACATACCATAAAATTTACTATTTTAAACTGTACGATTCAGTGGCTTTTACTATATTTACAAAGTGTTGCAATCCTCACCACCATCTAATTCCTGAATATTTTCATCACAGTAATCCCATACCCACGGCCATCACTCCCCAGCCCTTAGCAGCCTACAATCCACTGTCTGCCTCTGAGGTTTTGCCTGTCCCATACATGTCCCATGAATGGGAATCTACCACGTGTGGACTTTTTACCTGGCTTCCTTCATATAACATAATGTTGTCCAGATTCATCCATGTCCTGGCAGGTGTCAGCCCTTTGTGTTGTGGTTGAATAATATTCCACGGCCTGGATGTGCCACATTTTGTTTATTCATTCATCAGCTGATGGATGTTTGGGTTTTAACACCTTTTGACTTATAAGTATTGATGCCATGAAGACTGGTGTCCTTCACATGATTCTGAGCCTGGTGTTGTCTTAGAAACTCCCTGTGAGATTCCCAGTTATCCTCCTCACAGCCCTAGAGCCTCACATGATGGGCTGATTCCAACAAAGGGAAACAGAGTCGCTGCCTCCCTGGGTACAGCTTGTGCCCTGCCCAGGCTCCTGGCCACAGTGGGTGCCTGGGGGTGAAATCCGTCCAGTTGCCTCTGTGCCGTGGTGTTGGCTTTAGTCACTCCACGTTCTTCGCATGCCTTGCCACCTTCGCTTGCAGAGCAGTGTTAAGTGTGGAAGGAATTACAGTCGGTCCTCTGTCACTGTAAGTTCTGCATCCATGGATTCAACCAACCACTGAAATATTCAAAATATTCAAAAAGAGGGGCGGCGCCTATGGCTTAACGAGTAAGGTGCCAGCCCCATATGCTGGAGGTGATGGGTTCAAACCCAGCCCGGCCAAAAACTGCAACAACAACAACAACAATAATAATAATAAATAAAAATATTAAAAAAGAAAAAATGGATGGTTGCATCTCTGTGCCATCCAAGTCATGTGTTCAGTATCTAACAGACTCTTTTCTTATCATTATTCCCTAAACAATACAGACTAACACTATTTACATAGAATTCACACTGTATTAGGAGTTATAAGTAATTGAGAGGTGATTTAAAGCATACAAGAGGATATGTGTAGGTTATACGCAAACACTACCCCATGTTACATCAGGGACTTGAGCATTTGTATATTTTGGTATCCACAAGGGTTCCTGAAACCAGTCCCCCATGGATACTGAGGAGGGTTTAGATCTATTCCTGCCAAAGACTGGTTAACAGGACTCACCCGCACACCTGCCCAGGGAGCTATATGGTCCCTGGAAAGGACCCAGCACTTGGTGGCAGGACCTGGATTTGAATTTCATTACCACTTCTACCTAACCTAGGGGCCTGGGATGAGTTGTTCAAGCTTGTTAAGCCTCAGTTTCATGAGCTGTAAAATGGGAATAGCAACATGTAGCTCACAGGGTTGCTATGAGAATGCAGTAAGATGGGGTGTGAGGGTGCTATATGCAGGCGCTACTTCTACAAACGCCTTTTAGAGATCCTATAATCTGCCCTGCCAAGAAAAGTCTTGAGACTTCTGGGAAATCTTTGGAGGAAACTAAGAACTCTAGAAAAAGCAAGGACATGGATTAAGGAGACTGGCCGTGCTGGTCCCCGAATATCTCATCTGCCATCGGTACTTCTACTTTTAATTTCCTTACCCTGTCTGACATTCTACCAACCAGAGACCCATTTTAAACTATCCAACCCCTGTAAAATGTGACGCCTAACAGAGGCTATGAGGCCATTGTTTGTTTACAGCTTAGTAGGAATTAGTTCAAAAGCTTGACTTTCTGCTCCCACTCAGCTACGATCAGATCTGTGGGGAGAACGCCAGGGCTTGTTGGTGGGAGAAGATGAAGATCAGGACACTTTCTAACACAGCATTCTGAGAAGCCCAGCCAGGATGGGGTGCCAGAGGAGAAGTTTCTAGCACATATGTCCCCTGTCCGTTTTGATAATCTGACAAAAAGCTTTGTTTATATCATCGTGAACATAGTTTCAGGGGTGTTGACCCTGAAGGGCTAGGGGCCAGAGACCTCAGACTCAGAATGCTGACTGTGGGGTGACACAAGGACCTAGGGACACAAGGACAGGGCACACCAAGGAGAGGCTGAGCGTTCACACTCACTGATCTCAGAGTTCTAGTAGGGCTAGTTCTGCCCCCTGAAAGCAGAGAAAGGAGAAAGGTCTCTTGCTTGTACGTAAACCTGTGGACCCCTCCCCACTTGAACACAGACTTTTAACCAAATTGGTCTTTGGGACCAGCCAGAAAACTAACATGTTTTAAAAATAACATGTTTCTGTGGGAAAATGTGGTCTAAGTTCCATATCACTAACTTATTATTCACTAACTTCTAAGTTTCAGGCATGAGACATGATTTCAGCACTCAGGAGGCTGATAATTTAATTGGGGGGAATAAATTCTATCACAGGAAGCAAAAGAGGTCAGTCCATGATGTAACCAAGTGCGAGTCCACAGACAAACACTCTAAGGGTTCAAGAACAGGGAACCAGTGTAGGTGAGAGGAGTTTGACCATCTGTGCTGATCAGGAGAGAGCGTCCAGGCCTGAGCATCAGATTGCAAAAGGACCTTTGACAGTCGTGTCCAGGGAAGGGCAGCCAGGTTGCGAAGATGTTTATCCCGGGAAGTGTGCCATGAGGGATGGTTAAGGAACTAGGGATGTTTGGCTACAGAAAAGAAAGCTTGGGCAGGCTTCAGGGAAACATGGGGTATGTGGGGGGCAGGAGCTTTGGAGGGAGGCAGATCTGATATTGGTCCAAACTCTACTTTTTATTTACTATATGGCCTTGAGCAGGTTAATGAACTTCTCTGATGTGGATTTCCTGCTCATAAAGTGGAGATGGCAATGCCCATCACCAAGATGAAGAATATGGTTAACAATACGTTAGCACAGTTTCCGACAGGTGGTCCAGGGCAGAGGGAGAGTGGTGAGAGACACAGGGGTGTGAATCCAGCTCTCATCTGCCCTTTGCTATTTGTGTGAGTGTAACCGGGGCCAATTTTTTAACTCCTCTGAGTTCGGTTTCCTCATGTGTGATATGAGAATAACAATACGTATTCACAGGGACCTTGGGAATTCAATGAGAACCTATCACCTTCTTTAGCAGAATATGCTACGTATTGTCAGTGATCAACTAAAGTTAGCCGTAAGCTGTAGGCATCCGCTGTTGGGATGAGATGTGAGACAGTCCTGATGTGGGAGGGCTCTCTGACTGGATGAGCAAAAGACTTTCCCAACCATCACAGCAAAGGGCTGTGCACTGCGTGGAGGTGGCACTGCAGGGCTGAATGTCACAGCTTTTCAGGATGACACACGTGGAAGGGATAGAAACCCCACGGGGCTGCCCTAGACTCTCCACCAAACCATACCAAGGGCAGAGGCCGTCACTATCTCTGCATATCTGTTCTTTATTTGGATCCACCGTCTGAAAAGTGCTGGTGTGAAGGGCTCCCGTCCTGTGGAAGAGGCTGGACACGGGGACTTCAGAGCTCTGTGCGGTGTTGAGATGTTGGCTTACAGGGCTTGGTTGGAGGAGCCAGCATTTTGGCTGGTAGTCTGACAATGATTCAGGACTGGATAGGAAGAGAGGAGGGGTCATTTTGGATGACAGTTATCTCCCCGATGATCATAAATCCCTCTGTGATTCTTGCTGACCAAAGGGAATGACCCTCCCTCCAATCTGTTGTGATCATGAAATCCTCTTCAGCCATATCTTCCCTTGGAGCCTGGGGACTCACATGGTCCCTTGTCATGGCCATGACTCTTTTCACTCCTGATGCTACTCAGGACCTGGAGGGCTTTGGTGTAAGGGACATCAGGAAGTTGGAAGTCAGGCCAGTTGGGTTTGGCTGCTTTCACCTTTGTGCCAGGCCTCGGAGTCCTGCCTGTGATGTGAGAGCATTTTCTCCCTCGCACCCTTTGCAGTAGGGATGTAGAGAGAAGCCGCCCTCTGACCCCCCAGGAAGGAGGGGGTGTTGGGGGGTATGTCCTGGTGTAGCTGCAGTCCTGGGTCTGTGTCCCACTGCACTGAGTCTAGACTGAGCCTGTTGACAACAGGTGCATCAGCTGCAGGGGTGGGTGGATGAGCTGAGAGAGAGAACGTGGGAGGGCCCTGGGGTGCGCCGGGCACACAGGACACACCCCCTGGAGCCTGCAGCTCTAAGACACTGCCCCTGATTTACAACCTCACAGCATCCCCAGAGATGCCTGAGATCCAGGTTAGGAGAAAACGCCCCATCATAGTGCACAGGGCCTACGGTAGCCCCAGAGCATGCTAGAAATAAAAGTATTGGCAAAAAGGGGCGTGTTTACTTGTACACGCACAGAAGGGGCTGCTGGGAGGCTCCTGCCATCTGCCAAGAAACAACCTGTGGCTTCTTCAGAGCCATGTGCATCGAGCTACAGATTTATTTTCTTTTTCTTTTTTTATTTATTTAACAAACACTAGACACTATTCTAAGTACTTTCAAATATTAACTCACTTAATTCTTATAACAATCTTGTGGCAGGTGGAATTATTTCTGCCGTTTTATAGAAAAGGAAACCCATAATTTGCCCAAGGTATCAAGCTGGTGACAAGAGGACAGAATTCAAACCCAGGCATCTGGCTCACGTGCTCACCTATTCCCCACAGTACGGCCTCCAAGACCCCTTTAGGGAGGTGACCGGTATATCCTGATGAACCTCTAAGTACCCTCTTCTCCTCCACCACCCCATAAGCCCCGGTTTTCATTCAATAATCAATTGCAGGAGCAGTTTCCTCCCCCCACAGGAAATGGTGAGACGTCCCAGTTACCTCACCGTCTCACTGGACAGGTGCATACCCGGGCTAAACACTGACTGTGCGCCAGGCCTGCTGAGGTAGGAGTGAAGCGAAAGATACGGTCCTTTCCTCAAAAAATGTGCACCCTGCCTGTGGGGACCACAGATGACTAAGCAGATCACCCTGCAGTGTGGACTCCTGGGCTGGGCATCCAAATGGGCTCAGCTTAAGGACAGGTGGGGATGGGGGTGGCTGGAGAAGCAGTCTGGCTGGCCTTGCGAAGGATGGATTGAAACAGAAACCAGAGGGAGGGAGAATAGTTTTGAAATCGCAGGAGGGTGAAGAATGGAAGGGAAGCAGGTTTTCACAATGGAAAGCTATACAGCCGTGAAACATGAATAGCTGTGGCTGCACAGAACAAAGTAGACAAATGATTCCATATATGTGATGGTCAAAACTCAGGCAAAACTAAGCCAACACATTTAAGGATGTAACACACAGAGTAAAACTACAAAGGAAAATAAGAAGTCAATTACCATAAAATTCAGGTGAGCTTTGGGGAGGTGATTCAGAAAGAGTAGGAGGTACTGGTTTATCCTAAGTTTTGACCTGGGGGCAGTGGTGATATGGATGCTTGCTTTGTGGTAAGATGTGGAGCTATACATTTTAAGCACCATTTTAAGGGGGTGAGGGGTAAAAACAAGAAAGAAAATGAAAGAATGGTTGGAATGAGGGCAAATTATAGTCGAAAGAGAGATCCTTGGGGTAACAGTAAGTGTTTCTTTTTTGATCCAAAAGGCTTAGATTTTTCCCATTTTAGCACCACTGAAATCAGGGTGCACCCCACCCTTGATGGCATCTTAGATGAGATGGAATGTGGTCATTTCAGGGTCCCTGACAGTGCTGACTGCCTCTCTCTGGGTGGTCCCTGGCCCTCCTAGAGGGACACAATGCCCACAGATTGGTGGCCTGCAGACCGCAGCCCAATGGTTGTCAGGGGTGAGGAGCAGGGAAGAAGGGTGTGGTGGACTCGCAGGGGGGGGGGGGGTGGCAGAAAGGGGCGTGGACACTCACTGACCTGAGCCGCCAGACTCCCAGCCCACTACACCCATGGCAGCCCAGGGTCTGCTGACATCAACAGGCTGAGGCTGGCCATGTGCTCCATCCCTTGGTGACCTGGCTGCCGCATGGTGAGAGCTGCATGGTGAAGGACGATCTCCAGGGCTCTGTGGGAAGAGAAGGGGCCAGGGGCCTGTGAACAGCACCGGCTCAGCTTCCTTCTGAGCCAGGCCCTGGCAGAACTCACCCTTCCAACTGTCAGGTATCCAAGGCATCAACTTTTAACCCAGATGAGACTTGCACTAAAGGAGTTGTCGGGGAGAGGTAGGGAAGAGTTCAGGGTAGAATTCAAAGGGAGTTCCTAGCGGCAGCTGTGGGGCTATGAAACGCCTACTTAATGTAAATACCTCAGTTCCTTTCTCTGGAGACCTCGAATATTCAACTAAGTGACATCTGGGACGCTCCAGCACATTGCACGGGACGAATTAACAGCACACACGTGTTTATCCTGCATATCTCATTAAACCACCCCCCAAATCCAAGAGTTGGCATTTTTTTGCTATTTTCATTTTAAGCCAAGAAAGCTGGGGAAGAAAGACGTAAATTGACAAGCTGTCAAGGTCACACAGCTACTGTGGGGGGGGGGGGGCAAGACGACCCCATCTACAAAGGCTCTTTTGCACCAGGCAGCACTGTCTACTTGTATGAAGCTTCAGGCTGTGCCTGAGAAGGATCTGCCAGTTTCTGGACTGTCCTGAACTCTTTTCCAAGGCAGAGCTGTCTATTTGCAGAGAGCTACCATTTGGACCCTTCCCTTCAACTCCAGAGGAGTTCCTCCCTATAATTAGAGAGCAGCTACCGTGGCTTGGTGGCTTACCATGATCTCATCTGATTCCTCCTCCCGTCCTTGGCCCCAAGCCTTTTCAATTGTGCTAAAAAAGTAGCACTGACCCAATCGTGGTCTGTCCAGGAGCCAGGACTATTTTGACTCTGTCCTTAAGAATCATGCGGTCTGAGGTGTGTATGAGCTGGACGGCTCCCACGAGCACTCACATGCAGTGCCAGGAATGTTCTGGCCGGCACACCTGTTCTCCAGGCTGAGCTAAATGCTGCTCACCCCATGGCCTCCACCACGTGCCTCCTGAAATACTGGCTCCAGGAGGGCTAGGAGGTGGGGACCTGTGCTAGGGGATTGGGAAGGATTTATATCGTTATTCACAAGAGAATAAGCAGCCTGTGCTTGGCAACACTGCCTCTCGTAGCTCTCCACTAGAGGGGAGCACGGCCATCAAATGTTCATGATGTCCACCCAGAATGGGGGCCATACCAGAAGCCTCCTGAGAGACAGCAAATATTAACTTTCCAAGCAAGGCTGGAGGGTTATTAAAGGCTGAAGGGCCTTTAATGGTGGGAGAGATTTTCATCCGACTGGTTTAAATGTAAGTCCCAGTGCAGCCTTCCCGAAAGGCCCATCTCCTGCTCTACTAGAATGGCTTAGTCATTCTTCAAAGTCCAGCCGAAGGCCCCCTCCTTATGGACTTCTTTCTCTACCACCAAGGGGTACTCAGCATGGACTTCCCTCTAAGAGAGGGCTTCTCTCTCCGTTTTTTTCCTTTCCATCTATGCTGTGAGCTCTTAAGTTCAGATATTTTTCGCTGCCAGCACCTAAGATGCAGCAGATAACCAGCTATTTTATGGGTTGATGAAACAGAAGGTTCAGGAAACCAAGCCTTGCTCTCCTTCTTGCGTTAATTCCCTTGTCTGTTCCCGACATGGTCATGGAACACTAACTTCTTTGCCTGTCACTGGTCTGGACGCTGGAGATAAACAATGTCTAATAAGATACAGGGTCCCTGCCCAAGGGGCGTGCAGGGCCTAGTGGGGGGACATATCTCACCAGCAAGCAGGCAGAAAGCAACCATTCAGAGGCAGTAGCAACTAGCTTTGCCTCGGGGAGCTGGGAAAGGGCTCACTGAGGGTCGGATGTATGACCTGTCTTCATAGAAGCTCAGAGAAGCCTGCCACGGAACAGTGGGAGACATAGCCTTCCCGCAGAGGGGCCAGCATGTGCAAAGGTTTCAGGGCATGAAAGAGCCTGGCAGGGCCCAAATCACCCTATTTTTGCCATAGTTTGTCCACATGCCAGCTGACCATGGACAAGGAGGCTGCTTGGCTCCTTCCCATGAGTGGGGAAGCTGGAACTCCATGGGGCTAGGGCTGGGGTGTGAGCACCAGCCTGTCCCCAGGAGGTGTCAGAACTCCCAGAGTCCCTGCCTTTCTGCCCCTTGGGCCTGCTGTCTCTCCCCTGGTTCCCTCTGCTCCTTCCCAATTAGAATGAAATTGGCTCCTGTAACACCGATGGGCTTTCCTTTTTGTTAGAATCTCAATGTGTGACTCACAAGTCCCAGCTGTCCTGGCATGGTGGTCAGGGTCAGAGGTGTGAATTAAAACAACAGCATGACCCTGATTGCCTCGGTCAGGGGTGCTGAGGCCAGCTAAAGAGATCACTCCCCTTTGTCTCTGATAATGAGAGTACCGCCAAGGCTGCTGATCGCAAACTCCTTCCTTAGAGAGCTCTAAGCACCTTGCTGACACCACGGGATAGTAGTAGTATGAAGAGCTACCTTTTACTGAGCACTTTACAAGTATAATTTATTTATTAGGTAGGTTCTTTTTTCTTTTTTGAGACAGAGTCTCACTATGTCGCCCTCGGTAGTGCTGTGGCATCACAGCTCCCAGCAACCTCAAACTCATGGGCTCAAGCGATTCTCTTGCCTCAGCCTCCCAAGTTGGGACTACAGATGCCCACCACAACACCCAGCTATTTTTTGGTTGCAGTTATCATTGTTGGCTAGCTGGCCTGGGCCGGGCTCAAACCCTTCAGCCTCGGTGTATGTGGCCAACGCCCTACTCAGCACTGAGCCTTTATGAGGTGGTTTTATGATATATGGTTAAATGGCATTCCTGTGATTTCTCATCCAGACATGATAAAGCCAGATTGTGAGTCCCAGTATCTGGGGGTTTAGATGGCCCAAGCCCAGCTTTCTAAAACAACTCCAATCAAAAGGGATGATGCTGGCCTGAGGATGCTGAATGGGTCGGTCCTCTGCCCAAAGAGCCCCCAAACCTTCCAGGACGAAACTCTGACCCATTCAGACCCACTGGGTGCCAGGCACTGTGCTAAGGCCTGAGAAAGACCCAGAGATGCACAGACTTTGCCATCGCTTGGCTCACCGCCCAGTAGAGTCAGGACTGTCCTCCCACTGCCACCCCAGACCTTCTCCTTCCCTAATGTGACCTGTTCAGTCTTCCCTACCACACTAGACAGCAGGCATTTCTCCTCCTCCTAAGCCCCTGTGGTGCTCCTCACCAAACCATGGCATCCAATGCTTGCTGTTTGCTTTCTCTGACTCAACAGGCATCTGCCATGTGTACTTGAAGGCACTGGAGGCAGGAAATCTCTATGCACTGGTGCCCTCATGAAGCAGATCTGAGCGAGGGAGTCATATGTAATCACTGCACAGACTGGAGTGTGCTTGGGCACTGGGGGGGACCTGAATGGCTCACTCCCTCACCCTCACTCCATCTCAGAAAGTGATATCATGAAGTAATGGGACAAAGATTAGCCCCACATCCATCTGGGTGACACTGCAGAAGTCACTTGGTTTCTTCATCTGCAAAGTGCAAATAACAATACCAGACCTGTCTATCTCACAGTTTTGACCATGTGCTTTATCAAATAAAATTAAGTGCATGACAGCATCGTACAGGCTATAAAGTACTCTACAAGTAGTGCTTACCACTCTATTTCTCTTCTCGCTCCTAGGAAGGCCTAGTGTAAATCTGGGCATGTAGTAAATATTCGGTAAATATCAGTCAATTTAAATTGAATCGATTTGGTCACCCACCTATGCAATCCTAACACTGACAGCACCTGCCCTGCCTGCTGGGGGGTGGTGGGGAGGATCAGGTGAGAAGGATGTGCCTTGGAAGCTGTCAGTATTGAACCATTGACCATTGTGGGGGCTGGGTCGAGGGCCTGGTGGCCCTGAGTGTGGTGTCTTGGGCAGCCTTCCTCTGAGCCTTAGCCCCATGCTCTTTGGGGAACAAACATTACATTTTGCCTTCTTTGGAGTGGTGCCATGCCGTGGGCACAGCCTCCTGGGATACCAGGCTACCTGTGTCCGGCCCTCATTTGTCGTTCACCTCTCATTTCAGCACCCCTACCCCACGGAGGATGAGAAGAGGCAGATCGCAGCCCAGACCAACCTCACCCTCCTGCAAGTAAATAACTGGTGAGTTAGCATCACCTGCCCAAAGGCTCTCAGATCCAAGGGCCACATGCTTGGCAGGGGAACACAGCAGGGAAAGGAGACTGGAATGCTGGGATCTGCCTCCGTCTCAGCCCAGCGTTCCATGCCAATCCTCTGGTTTGAGCTAGAAGCAGAAAGCCAGACT
The DNA here is from genome assembly GCA_963574575.1 of Galagoides demidoff. NCBI lineage: Eukaryota > Metazoa > Chordata > Mammalia > Primates > Galagidae > Galagoides > Galagoides demidoff. The sequence goes on along the minus strand of CAUYQV010174086.1, from coordinate 12,320 downwards.
CAGCACTGGCACCTGTAGCTTCATCGGCAGCCTCTTGGCGCCCTCTGCTGGGATATTGTGTCAGGCACATCCTTGGCGGCTTCTTGCTGAATAGAAAACCCAACCCTACCTGAGCACCCAGCCCACCTGCGCTGTAGAGACAGGAACACCGGCACCTCTGGACAGGAGGGCGGGGCACATCACCAGGGGTCACCTGGTATACTCACCCCATGTGAACTAAAACGGAAACGTTGTGCAAAGCTGGGAGTGGAAGGAAGGAGGAAGAGTTGCCATTCCAAACCCACAGGGGTCTCAGCTTTCCCCTTCTCTGGCAGGCTGAGCTGTCCTAGGGAGCTCAGGGAACCAGCTCTGGCCGGGTGACAGCACGCCTCAGAGTTGGGGCCTTGGTCTGAGCCCTCAACCTCTGGAGAGAAGTCAGAGGTTAGTTTCTGTGGCTATCACTCTTCCCTTCTCTGTTCAATCCTGGCAGGCACTGAGTTGGGATTTTTCACCCCTTCTCATGCTACTTTGGGAAGGTCAAACCCCAGGTGATTTCAAGAACTCCTCAGTCCCCAGGGCCTTCTCCTTGCTGGACTTTTTACATCCTGAGTCGGAAGCCCTGTCTGTTCCATATAATGCAGTCCGGAGACAGATTATCTCTCTCTGCCCGTCCCCCCAGTGCCACCCAGGTGGTGTCTAACCAGGTCTCTGCCTTCGCCCCTGGGCAGGTTCATCAACGCCCGGAGGCGCATCCTGCAGCCCATGCTGGACGCCAGCAACCCAGACCCCGCCCCCAAAGCCAAGAAGATCAAGTCTCAGCACCGGCCCACCCAAAGATTCTGGCCCAACTCCATTGCTGCGGGGGTCCTACAGCAGCAGGGCGGTGGCCCGGGGACAAACCCCGACGGTAAGAACTGGGGCTGGGTGCACCCTAGGCAGGGGCTGGCGGGAGCTTCTGGAACTCAGGCTTCACAAAGATCCAAGAGCTGACCCTACGCAAATGGGCCCCAGTCGCTGCTCTGACCCCATCAAAACCTCCAAGACAAGGATGTTTCTGTACATATTTTCACAAACCAAAAGCAATCTCACAAAGGCAAGGGAAAGGCGGTGGTCACCCAGGTCAGTGACTGCTCAGCAGAGTCCCCTGCTTGCACCCATGCCCACCCAAGCTCCCCGTGCAGCAGTGTCTTCGCAGCACCCCAAGAGCCAAGGCCATCTATAAATACCAAGGCAGGCAGCTGGCTTGTGAACGAGCCCAGGAAGAGCTCTGTTTTCCCAGCCTCCCTGTCACACCCCCCATATACACTCTTCTAATTGCCAGTCGCCTAATGCACAATGAATAATTCAATGAACCAGACATTTTATAGCTTGGCACGTGAAGATAGCAGTGTGTGGGAAGAGAGGTGGCAGTGTGCATGTGTGCCTGCATTCCTTCACGCACACGTGTGTGTGTGTGTGTGTGTGTGCGCGCAGTTCTGATATGATGGGTCTCATCTCGACAGGTAGAGTGGAAATAGTTTGGAGGTTGGACCAACCTGGGGAAGAGTCCTAACTCTGTCATTGTTGACTGGGTCACCTTGAGCTTGCTAGTGACTTAACCGTCTGAGACTCAGTTTCTATCTCTTTAGAATGAGGATAATACCTGCCTTATAGAACTGCTAGCAAGTCCAAAGCACTTAACATATTTAGAGAGAAAATGTGCAGTGAATGGGGGCTGGGAGTGTTGCTTCCCTGGGTAGGGCAGGGGAAGGCGACTGATGAATGCATGGGAGGCTTCAAACCAAGGAGTCGCCCAGCTTAGGCTTGGGCTGCCTGAGCAAGGAGCTCCCACCCTGTGAGCCAGCCATCCCTTCCTGTCTCTGAGCCCCACATCACTCAGACCCGTGCCTTCTCTCGTGCAGGCTCCATCAACTTGGACAACCTGCAGTCCCTGTCCTCAGACAATGCCACCATGGCCATGCAGCAGGCGATGATGGCCGCACACGACGACTCCTTGGATGGAACAGAAGAAGAGGATGAGGATGAGATGGAAGAAGAAGAGGAAGAGGAGCTGGAGGAGGAGGCCGATGAGCTGCAGACGACGAATGTCAGTGACCTGGGCTTGGAACACAGTGACTCCCTGGAGTAGCCAGGCAGCCCAGATGCACTGACCAGCAAGCAGGAGAGGAGCGTTGTCGGGAGGGCTTCAGGGTGGGGGGGAAGGGGATACGGGTAGGCAGCACCAAGGGAGTTGGGCCCTAGCTTCCCAGAATCAGCAGCTTGAAGTACAGAGGAGACACCCTGTTCCTTCCCAACCACCAAGCTTCCATGAGCATCCCAGCCCACTGCCCTGGAACCACAGAGGACTCTGTTTGGCAGGGCCGGTCAAGGAGCCTGCATGGAAAGACAGGAGCAATGTCTGGACTCACCAAATCTCTGAGGCCAGATGGCAACCATGGGCCCCACCCAAGGACTTGTGTTGCTCACAAGCCCTGCACTGTGCGGTGGATCGGTGCTGTTTACAGAGTGGGCCTTTGCCGGGGGACAGACTTAGGAAGAAAGGGAAAGACAAAGGGGGACTGGGGTCCATCCCAGGAAGGTTCTCAGCTCCTCTGATAGACATTCAAGGGCAGGAGGGAGCTGTCTCTGGGCACAGCACTGTGGACCTGGGGGAGAGGGATGGCAGCCGGCAGAGCGTCCTTCACTCCGTCCTGGAAATGGATTGTAAGCTGGTGGCTCAGCCTGTAAGAGGAGGATGAGAGGAGTCCCTTCATCTGGCGTGGCTCCAGGAGCCAAAGAAATGACAGGCCCTCGGCCAGGAGCCATATCAAGGTGACCATGGTGGTCAAAGAACTCAGCTCCTGTAACAGGACAGGGGTGTCCCACCCTAGATGTTCCTGCCTTCCGATGGAGCTCCTTAGATGTTCCACAGGGCCTGCAGAGAGGGTGGAGCCAGGCTAGCCGGAATCCTTCCACCAGCCAGGGGCTGCCCCGCTGCTCCAGGTGGGCTCCATCAGCCTCCAGCCTCCCTTCCTCATTCTACCCTTCAGAGGAGGCAGAAGAGTGCAAAGAAGCGTCTAGCCCACAGGGAAGCCAGGGTTAGAGAAGGTGCTACATCTGTGTTCCCACCAATATCCAAATGTGAGGGAGGGGCCAGAGAGATGGCACCCTAGAGCCTGGGGGGTGCCTCGCCCCACCCGCCTTGCTGTTCCACACTCCACCACCCGCAGCACTGCAAGAGTGGGGGCTCCCGGGAGAAGGCTGCAGCTCTCTACTCTCTGCCCTGTCATACCCTCCCACCTCAACTTCCAGAACCCCCTTCGGGCACCCCCCCAGCCCCACCCCACGCCCTCTCACCCCTATGGCTGTGAATGACAGGACTGACCACACGTGTGTTTTTCATTGGGTTTAATTTAATGGACATGCAGTTTCATTTGTAAATTGTGCATTAGCCATCTCCTTCAGCGGCAGGATGTGAGTGGCAACCTGCCTCAAGCGGAGGGGACCCTCTGGCTCTCTGGGGCCTCCCCTCCTTCACCTGGTTGGGGTGGAGCAAAAGGACAGTCGCTTTCCTGAGGTCTCCCTGAAATGAATGTATTTCTCCCCCAAAAGAGCTGATATTTAATGTTTTAATAGGGATTTTTGAGAAACAAATAACCTTATTTATAATCTGGGTGATCCAATCATTTTTTTATTCCCTTTTGATGCCATAGGTAGAGGAAAGTCTAGCTTTTTTGGCGTGAGACTTTTGCAACGTGCAGTGGGATAAAATGCATTTCCTCTTCTGGTTCGTTTTCCTCGTTGAAACACACACACACCTCCTTCCACTCACCACCCTGACCGGGGTCCCCAACACAGGCACACCTGCACACACGTGCCCACCTTCCTTCCTCCCAGCCCCCTTCACCTGCCTAATGTTATGCAACCTCCTTCTGATGTATCCACCAAACCAGTACTGAATGTGGCCGCGTTTTCAGTAAATCTTATTACCTACCGTAATTCTGGTGCGCAATTCTCTTTCTCTATGGTTGCTGTAGGGGTTCCTTGCTCCTTTAGTGGGACCCTGGGCCAGACAAAATTTGAAGGCCTCCCATACACCCGACTACCCAGGGAAGGACTTACACAGGTGGGCTTCCTGGCTGACCTCAGTTGACCCATCTGGAGAGAAAGACAGCCAAGCTTGGTGTATTTACGTACTTGGTGCCAGGGTAGCTGTAAGACGCAGATGGGGAGAGAAGACAGGAGTAGCTCTCTATCGCCCTCTGCTGGCTATTCCTCCACCACCATGGAGAGCACAGAATTTAGTTGCTCTCTTCCAGCACACCCTGCCACCCTCAAAGGGCACTGCTTTGCCATCTCCATCTTAGGTCCTGAGGGTCATCATCCTGGAAGCTGGTGCTTCCGTGGTCGCACCCCCAGCCGCCTCATGCCCCTTTCCCTATCCCGCAGGTGAAAAGTCCCAGGAACTGGGAGTCTCTCTTGATTGATGCTTTGAATGCTAAAGCTGTAGGGAGGTGGCTCCGGGGCTGCCGTGAATCCCAGGGTCAGCACTGTCATCCCTGGGCAAGAAGCAATTCTCTTATCTCCCCCACAGAAGGGAGAGGCAAGTGTTTGCACCTCTTTCAGACCAGGGGGGTCCTTACCTGGGTACTGTTACTGAGATGTCTAGGGCATCTGTTTAGAGGCAGGAGGGAGCTTCTGGTTCACATTCACAAAGGCTGGAGAGTTCGCACTTATGGGGGGATCCCCTGTGACCAGGCGGAAGATGGTGAGGGGCAGTCAGACAGGCAAAGTGGACCCCAAACAGCTCTGATGGAGCTCCCTGAGTCACTGCTCTCCCGGAGCCCGCCCCCCATAACAGGAGAGGGTTCTGCCTCCTCTCTAGGCAGATGGAGAAAGTCTCCAGATCCACAGGAAGATGAGCCACTAGAACCTCACCTCCCAGAGCAGGAAGACTAGTCTTTTAAGGCAGTGTTCCCAAGGAATACTCGGTTCAAAAGTATGATCCCAAAAATTGTGCTCCAATTAGTCTAAGGTTAGCTGTGTGTTATATTTCGTGAGTGGAATTTCATAATGTGCATTAGAGTAGTAAAGGCTGAGGAATCCTGCAGGAAAGAAACCTGTTTAACTTTGTTTCAGGTGCTCCCAGATTTACTTGACCCCCACTCCCTTTTCAAGTAATTCCAGCTATATCCAGTACTTTACAAAATACATTTTAGGTAGCACGATAGAAAGAAATGACAGACTGGCCCGTCCCTGCCTCTCTCACCCCCTTGGAAGTTTCTCTATTAAGTTTTGCCATCTTTCAACCACGCTGCCAACTGAAAAGGGGGTTCTAAATGGTTCAAAATGTGAGTGGTTGTGTTTTGAGAAAACAGCACATTTTCTCTATGTATGACCCTCAGGCCACCCAATCCGAGGAGAAGATAAGCCATATTCCTGTGGAAATACAAGCAATAGGACAAAGGGGTGGTGGGTAGGGGAAGTTTTCCTTTTACCCCCAAATGGAACGGATATCAGGGAAACCCCGAAGACTGACTCTGTCCCCAACTCCAGCCCACCAGGAAAGGCCTTTCTGGTTTGGAGAGTCTGCTTGTGGGAATTGGTGGCCAGTGCTTCCTGGCCTGACCAAAGAGCCTCTCTCCCTGATGCCCTGCAGAGCGATGACCCTGTCACACTGCAGCCTTCTGGAGTCACTTATGCGTTCAACATGCATTTACCGAGCTCTGCCTCTCTTCCAGGCACCATTTACCAGGACACAACTGTGATCAAGAGTTTACGTTCTAACAGAGAAAGACTGAGCCTGAAAGTGTGTTTGCAGCATCCTATAGCAGCTCTTCCTTAGCTCAGTGATCTCAAATTTTACCATTCAGAGTTGCAAACAGGAGGCCCTCAGGTCAACTGTGATATCTGGGTCAAATTCAGTTTGCAGACATGTTCCCTTTGGACCACATATTGTTTTTACAAATGTACCAACATTTATAAGTTAGAAGATTGCAGGTTAAAAAATTACGTTTCTGACTTCTGAAAAATTGAGCAATTGGGCAACTTGGGACCTATATTCCTTCATGGCCTGAAATGGGTACAATTGAATAATCACTGCTGCCTAAGACGAGCTCTCCAGGTTATCCAGTCACCATGCCTGTGGTCTCCCCAACATTGAGGCTGAGTGACATTACTGTCACTATTTGGGTGACTAGTTAGTTATTTTCTCCCCTCCCCCCACTCTTTTTATTTTCTCTTTAAAATCTAAGTGTTGTTGTTTTTTGTTTTGAGGCACAGTCTCTCTCTGTTACTGCTAGATAGAGTGCCGTGATGTCATAGCTCACAGCAACCTCAAACTCCTGGGCTTAAGCGATCCTCTTGCCTCAGACTCCTGAGTAGCTGGGACTTCTGATGCCCACCATAACATTCAGCTGCTTTTTCTATTTTTAGTAGAGATAGGGGTGGTCTTGCTCTTGCTCAAGCTGGTCTCGAACTCCTAAGCTCAAGTGATCTGTCTACCTCGGCCTCCCAGAGTGCTAGGATCACACGCTGGAGCCACTGTGCCCAGCTATGTGGCTGCTTTTAAGAGAAATATTTCTCTATACCCATTACTCTATCACGAGCGAGAAAACAGCATAGTTCAAGAGGGAGAGTCCTGCCTTTGATACAAAATTTTGAAGAGAAGGTATTTGTGAAAATGAAAATTCTCCTGCCTTTCATTGCAAAGTGTACCTGTGTCTCACATCCAGATAGCTCCAGGCACATGTCACCTCCCTGACCTCTATGCGGAATCATAAGCCTGAAGGCATAAAACTCACCAAAGTCACTTGTTACAGATCGGGATTAGGCTCTACTTGCAGATTGCCAAGCAAGATGTCTGAAGAGTGAGGAACATTTGCTCTCAGAAAAAAGTTCCCAACTGTCTTTTGAAGTTCCTTGCTTTATAGCTGCTCCTGTAACCTTTTGGCTGATAGATTATGCCCCTCTGAACCAGATGTTGATTCAGTAAGCATTCCCCGGTGCGTACGATGTGCCTGACAGCATACTGGAGACAAAGGACAGTGAACTTTGCAGAGATTCTCAGGCCCAGGGAAAGAGCAGGGAGCACTGGCAGAGAAAGAATGTTGATCACCTCATACCCTGTGTGTGTGTTTTTTTCCAGTTCAGCATCTTATTTCCGTACCACATATGAAGCTGGTTTTATGATACCACTTACAAGTGTGTTGTATACTTTCATATTTCTCAGCCTCTCTCTGGGCCAATCTCATTTAGCCCCTTTGCAAATTAAATGCCTCTCATTAAACGCAACCCATTTAGGACAATGCCCTTCAGGTGTGTGCATCTTGGTACATCTTTCATTTTAAGACAAGTGTTTGATTTATTTTTCATCTCATTACCCTCTTTAAAATTATGTGCATCTTATTACACTCAATGCACTGAGACGGCTTATTTCAGGTGTAGACATTACGCCCAGTATTATCAGGCAAGAATATGATTTTTTTCGTTTCATTACAAGCCTTACAATTTATGTACATCTCATTACAATCAGCCATTTAAGACAATTCCCTTCAGTTATGTGTATCTCATTATACCTTTTCATTTTCACATTTTTTTATCTTATTATTCAGAGAACTAACTTCAGGTGTGTGCATCTCCCATCCACCCGTTATTCCTGTGAATTTCTGGGTGGTTGCTTCCACCATCATACCGCAAAATTTTTCTTATATCAGACTCATTTAAGGCCAGCTCTGGCCACCCAAGGGAAGAGCACCGAGTTCCTCCAGATTTGGTCGAGACTCTGCCAATAACTTCCCCTTACACACAGGGACCATCTAAAGCAGTGGTTTCAACCCGTGGGTTGCAACCCACAGTAACTGTATTAAAGGGCCTAAGGGACCGTGGCATTAAGAAGGTTGAGAACCGCTGATCTAAAGCAACTTTCCTTACTGCACATTGAAGAGGTTAGAGGAGGTGGTTGCTTATTGGTCGTTTGGTGGACAGTCCATGAGACCTGTGGGTGGCAGCCAGAGGGCTCCCAGCTCCCCTGCTCCCCCTGCTGGAGAAGCTGAGATTGACAGCACTACCCAGCTTCCAACGGCCAGGCCACATCGCACTTCTAACTTTTCCTTTCCACTGGATGACGGTGTACAACATGAGGGGACACATTTTGGAAGGTGAAATCACTTCGCTGTCTTGTGATGAAATCTCCCCGCCCCTCCAGGCCCAGTGGTGTCTTATCTCTCCACCCCCCATAGCAGGGACTCTCGCTGGGACGCGTGGAATTGCTAAGAAGGCTTCCCGGAGTTTGCAGGTGCCCAAGTTCCATTCTCAATCTACTAAATCAGAATCTCACAGGGAGGAGCCCAAGTAGACAACACTTGCGCTAGCACCCCAGACATTCTGAACCTGACTCCCCAGAATGATCTACAGTTCTTTCAGAAAATGTCTGGTGCTCTCAGTATCGCCCGTCCTCGTTGAATTTGCATGTTAACAAGAATTCACGCCTAAAGTGGAAACAAATCATTTCTCAGCCTTCACAGGGTACTGTGACCTAGGTCTGACCTTGTACGGAAGTAGGGTGGCCATTTAAATGTGAAGGAGGAGAGACCCCCTCTCTCTCTCTCTCTCAAAAAAAAAAAAAAAAGACTGCAGGAAGTAAGAGCAAAAGTGGGTTGGAAGATGGAGGAAGGGGGTAAAGGGAGGGAGCTAATTTCTGAGGATGATGGCATAGAATGGGTCCCCAGACCAGAGTGGGGGCTGTCAACAGAAAGCAGAGGACAGGCCCAGGGCCCTGGGGCATTGTTAGATCTGGAAACACATTGGTGGGAAAAAACAAAAGGACTCTGTTCAAGGAGGAGGGAGGGGAGAGGACGGAGAGGAAAGACCCCGGGCTGGAAAACCCACACCGTGCCTCGGTAACTTGCTCCTTTGCTTCTGTGATTCATTTTCCTCCTCTGTGGCAGGTCGGGAGCGGAAGAGAGAATAAGGAGCAGGACACAAGGGGTAGAGAAAAGAGAGAGGAGGAGAGAAACTAGAAGTGCACGCGTCTCCGGGGTTTTTCAGACAAAGCTATTATCAAAATGCCAACCAGCGCCTTCCCGGCTAATTTGCATATTCCATGCTGTGCTCTTTGAAGCAGGATGAATATGCATGAGGGCTTGGGCGGTGCGGGCTGCGGGCTAAGGTGGCTCATTGTTCTTTTAGAAGAAAGGCGTTAATAAGAAGCTAAAGCACCTTCCCAGTGAGCAAGGTGGCCTTCTCTTCCCTCCCTAACTGAGAGAGGAGAGTGAACCTGTCTCAGACAGAAATCCTAGGGACTCTTCTCTCATCCTCTCAAAGAACTAAATAGTCAGGAGCCATCAAGAACGCCAGTGTCTCTTCTCGGGGGTAGCTTTAATTACTCACCTGTCCATGCACAGTAATTATGGAGGCCGGCTCGGGGTGAGCGTTACCTCTCGGAGCCGCCACAGAAACGAGGCTGTGGCCCCTATTCCCTGTGTCCAACTTGCCCCATGAACTCAGGATCGCAGACAAAACCCTTCCTCTGGATGTTCATTCTAAAATATCACCCTGCTCTCCCATTCCAGGTATAGAGAAAAGGATAGAGAACATTGGGGTATTCCACGTGGGAGGTGGTTTGTCCCTGTGATCACCTGTGCTAATGGTAAATGAATAAAGTCTGGCCTCTGGCTCTATGGTAATGTTTCCTACCAGGACTTGACCAGACACATCCTGATTTATGGGAGCTACTGTCAGACCAAGCTCTGACCTACCCAAGAGGGTGTCCTGCAGATCCTGGCCCTCCGATAGCTGAGCCCAGACCTCCTGGATTGTACCTGAGATTTGTAGTCCAGACCGGCTGGAACTGGATATCACTTTCTCCTTGGGACTCTTCCCTAATGTCACTACGACCCAGAAAGACCAAAAGAGCAGAGGAGAGCAGAGGGAAGAGAATTAGGTTCACCTGATAATCCTACTGTCCACGATTTCCCCAGGTTCAGCCTCAAAGAGTCAGAACTTTAGCAACTCTGAAAACCCGGAGCTCAGTTCCCCCAAGGCTTGATACAAACACCAAACTCAGGTGATGCTGTTAGAATTCGGATTCTGACTCAGAAGGTCGGGGGCGGGGCCTGAGGGTTTGCATTTCCAACAAGCTCCCAGGTCTGGACACCATCCTCTGAGGGGCAGGAAGGCAAGGCAGAGCCATGAGGGTTGGTTTCACATTCCCTCTAGACTCTGGAGGTGGACAAAGGAAAGAGGAGCCACTGTTCTCAGCCCGCCCTGCTCACCTCCTCCTAGGCTGAGTGTATCCCTGACACTTGAGATTTATTTTTAACAGCCAGAAGCTTTGATTAGCTTGTCGCTGCTGCTTCAGACACCTGCTGGCAGGATAAATTGGGGGAAAGGAGTGGATGACCCAGATCTGACAAATCCAAGGCGGAACGAAAAGCTCTCGGGGAGTCACTGCCTCCCCTTAACCGAGACTGGTGAGAACCCCCCGTAGCTGGCAAAGTTATACTTTCTAATGACCTCACGCCGCCAGTGACCCTTCGCATCTTTAGTCTTAGTGCCAATGAATTGCAAACTCAAGTCACCCTCCGTCTGTTGACCCTGAGGGCTTGTATGGGTCCCAGCATCACTGGCACCTTCCTATAGCAGCCAGGGCTTGCTCTACACAAACCCTGCTCTTCATGGAAGCCCCTCTGTGTGCAGATGTCTGAGTTAGAGCTCCAGGCACCAGGGCAGTTTCCCTGTGGGGTAAGTCCCCAACACCCCAAGGTAAGATTGCTACTGTTCTGCTTCTAGGAAGGCAGAGGCCCAGGAAGGGAGAAGCCGGGCACTGGGAATGGCTTCCATCATCACCTACATCCATCCTGTGGCCTTCCGTGGAGCTGCTGATGTGGTAAAGTCCAGCTTTCCCCATGTCCTGTTCAGCTCAAGCAAACCCTAAACTCCTAAGACTCACTGGAAGTCTCGCAGGATGAGACGTAAGTGCCAGCCTGATCCCCCCTCCCCCGCTTCCTACACAACCTTGGGCCTAGTACTGATTATCTCTGCTTCTCCGCGTCTGTCTTTGGAACATTGGGACGGTACTAGTACCTACTCACACACGGGCATATTGCAATACAGGTGTAGAGTGATATGGCCAGTGGCAGGCTCCAACAAAAGTATTCTCCTTCCAGAGAAGGGGTATGGGTATTGGCAGGGTTAATATTATTCAAGATAGGAGCTGGAAGGCAACAGAATTCAGGCTGTGGTGAAATCAAGCCAGTGTCCGGGACACGAGGGAAGCATTTAGCTGTCGGTCGGTTGCCTGCCATGGAGCCAGACACAGCACATAGGAGTCTCAGCTGCTGGACGTTTAGGGCCACAGGAATGCCAGGGGAGGGGGGAGGTCACAGCAAAGTCATGGGATAGCGTTGCCAGAGGTTGTTGGGAACAAACAGGGAGGGGTGGCATCGCCAAGTGCAGAAAACAAATCACGGCCCCCCAAGGTGGGAGGGTTCAGCAGAGCAGACTCCCTCTAGCCCCTGAGGCTCAGGGTCCCTGTAAGGAGCCTGGTGAGGCCTCCACAGGCTGACCTGGCTGTCCCAACAGGAGGCCCTGCTGCCTCTTGGCTCCTCTTTGAGATTCATTTCCTACCTGCTAATTTCATACCCTCCTCCCAGTCCAAAACCCCCCTCTGACCAGGTCGTTTCTGTAGCTTGGTGCAGCTCCCTTGAACGGGGCCAAGCAGCCAAAGCTTATGAGGTTATGGATGGCCTCCCCCTTCCACCTGTAACAGAAGGACCCCACTGCATCGCTAACGGCGAATGCTCCCGTCCTAGCCATGTGCTGGCTGCCACTCCGACCCTAGGACAGCACGTGAAAGTAGACGTATCGGCTTGGCGCCTGTGGCTCAATCGGCTAAGGCGCCAGCCACGTACACCTAAGGTGGCGGGTTTGAATCCCCAGCCCGGGCCCACCAAACAACAATGATGGCTGCAACCAAAAAATGGCCGGGCGTTGTGGCGGGCACCTGTGGTCCCCAGCTACTTGGGAGGCAGAGGCAGGAGACTCGCTTGAGCCCAGGAGTTGGAGGTTGCTATGAGCTGTGATGCCATGGCACTCTACCCAGGGGGATAGCTTGAGGCTCCGTCTCAAAAAAAAAAAAAAACAAACAAAAAAAAAGAAAGTAGACGTATCCTGTCTCTAGACAGTTTGGAACAGAGGGCCAATGGACGCCATGCTCCAAACCACATGAACGGTATTAATTAAATGAAGGTTTTATTTCAAAATTAGTCTCAGAGTGTAAGCTGTTTTTGAGGGCCAGAGCCAGACTACATAATGAGCAGTGAGAGCGGCTGCCTTCCCCTTCCCCCAAACGGGCAGGGAGG
>CAUYQV010174084.1:0-19135 GCA_963574575.1 Galagoides demidoff | reverse complement strand
GCAAAAGATTGAGAGGTTTTAGTTCACTCCTTTATTCAGTTAGCACTTACTCACCACTTTCCATGTGCCAGGCACTATCCTAGAGGGACACTATCCAGTAAAGCAGTCACCAGCCACATGTAGCTATTGACCACTCCAAATGTGGCTGGTTTGCATTGACACGTGATATACTTGTGAGTCTAAAATACACATTGCATTTCAGAGCTATGAAGAAAAGGATGTAAAGTATCTCATTAATAACTTTTCTAATTACATGTTGAAATAATACTATTGGGTAAAACAAATATTTAAATCAATTTAAACTGTTTCTAATTTTTAAAATGTGGCTAGTAGAAAATTGAAAACTGCCTTTGTGGCTCCCATCTTGCACCTATTATGCGCTAGGAACCATTCTTTGAAGGGTGATGTATTCTAACCAGAGGAAGACAGATCAAAAAAAGTAGTCAAACAAATAAGCAAAATTATTTCATAGTAAGTGAAGTGATGAAAATACAATAGAATAATTGGGGAGAGGGACAGTAATTTATATTGTGAGAGCAGGAAGGTTGCACAGTAAAGATGCCATTTGAGCTGACACCTGAGTTATCAGCAAGGAGCCACACCTTAGGAACCTGGGGTCAGAGCCTTACAGCCATAGGAAACACCAAGTGCTGAGGTGCTAAGATGGGAATAAGCACGGCATTTTTGAAAAGCAGCAATGAGGACACATAGTGTAGGGGTTTTACAGGCTGAGTGAGGAGACTGGCTTTTATTTTAAGGACAATATACAGTCATCAGGGATTATAATAAACGGGTGAGTGACAGGATCAAATGTCAATTTTAAAAAGATTATTCTGTTTAAAAGGGGAAGAGTGGAAGTGAGAATGCCAGTAATTCAGACATGAAGTGATGACTTGGAGTGGGATCACAATAGTGAAGTTCGAAAGACCCTGTCGACCTGGAGTGCTTTAGGGGGTAGGATTGCTGGGCTTTATCAATGGATTGATGACATGGGGAAAGAAGGAAGCAAGGCAAAGCTAGCTTTCCTCAGGGCGTGGTGTCACTGCCAAACACAGAGAAAATACACCCAGTCCTGAGGGTCAGTGTGATGTGTGGCTGTTTCAACAGCATCTGGCATTTGCAGAGAGATCGGCAAACTGTAGCATTGGGCAGTGCTCTCAAATGTGCCATGCTGACAGATGGGAGGACAAGTGAGAATTCCCAACGCTTTATATCATGAATTTGAGCAATAGCTAAAGAATAGACATTGGCCAAGGGAACACATACTGAAGAATGTGGACCTCTGTGTCTCCTATTTGGTAAGAAACAAGAGGTGGAAGGGATAGGAAGGCAGGTTTAGTCTTTTTCCCTGTTGTTCAGGAATGATTGGGCTGATTCTTGGAGTGATCTCCACATCACAGGAAGTATTCAGATGAGAACCAGATCAGAGGTCACCAACTGGAGGTCTGTGTGCTGTGCCTGGCTCTTTAATTGTTTTCTTTGGCTTTTACATTTTTTCCTCCTTAAATATTGAACAAATTGTCAGCTTTAAAAAAAAATTAGCTTACAAATTTTAGGATTTTCATTTCTGTTGAGCAAGAAGAAACGTCTTGGGCCCACCCACCCACACAGCACCAAGTGTTAAGGTGTGGTGAAAAGAGAAAAGAGAAAAGGTTTCTTTGTTTTGTTGTTGTTCCTGCCTGGTCCCATTCACTTTCTCATCCTCAGTAGGTGCTCAGTTTGTGACTCCTGGACTCTTGAGGACCGTCACAGATGATATTCTAATGGTCTCTGAGCTCAGATAAGGAAGTCTCAGTTTTCTTACTGCTAACATTGGGATTCTTGATTCATTGGCCAGTAACTCCAGAGTGAAGGTTCTCACTTATTCTAGGGTTTCTCCTCTGCCAGCCTGTCCTGGGGTAATGTGTGCCTGGGATGTCTAGCAGCTTTGCATGCAGGCTCTTTTTTTTTTTTTTTTTGAGACGGAGCCTCAAGCTATCCCCCTGAGTAGTAGAGTGCCATGGCATCACAGCTCATAGCAACCTCCAACTCCTGGGCTCAAGCGAGTCTCCTGCCTCAGCCTCCCAAGTAGCTGGGACTACAGGCGCCCGCCACAATGCCCGGTCATTTTTTTTTGGTTGTAGCCATCATTGTTGTTTGGCGGGCCCGGGCTGGGGATTCGAACCCACCACCTTAGGTGTACGTGGCTGGCACCTTAGCTGATTGAACCACAGGCGCCGAGCCTGCATGCAGGCTCTTAAGTTAGCTGCATCTTAGTTCTAATCATATCCCAAACAGGTACTGTTTAACCTCTCTGGGCCTTATTATTATCATCTATAAAATTGATTTAAACATTTTAGTACCTACTCCAGAGAGCTGCTGGGACTATTAAATGAAATAATGCTTTTAAAAGATCTAGTCCAAAGCCCAGCACAAAATAAGTGCCCAGTAAATACTATCAATAAATCTTTATTGAGCATCTACTATGCTCCAGGCTCTGTGCAGAGTTCTTAGAGTTGTCAGACCATAAATGGTCATTACAATTCCAGTGTAACCCTCTCATTTTACAGTTGAGGAGACAGAGGCCTCAATGGTGAAATGTTTTGCCCAAGTCTCCTCAGTTAGGATCAAATTGACAGAGTCTTTGATTTAGGGTTTCTCTTCTGAAGACAGCTGGATTCTGTCTATAGTTTACCCATTCATTTCCTGCCCACTATTTCCACCAACCGCTCTTCTTCCCATACAATATTGTGCACTCTCCAATTCATTGTTCACAGTTCACATTTGTTACAGAAGATTTAGCTATCTGTCTTATGATATTGCAAATACACTCTTCTGCATTCACAGTGTAACATTCTTACTATATTTTGAATTTAGTATTTCTGTGACTGCAACATTTCATGAATATATACAGTGGTATCACTGTTTGACTGTGACATCTCCTGGTTTTATGTGGTTGTTTTACTCTTGTGTGAAGAAATGTGAGAGTTTTATCTCTATTTATTTTTCTCTCCTTTCTTCCTTTTTCCCTTTCATTTAAAAATGGCTGAGCAAACAACCATCCCTTAAAGAATAAAATATAAAAGTTGTCTTTTCCCGCTACAAGTTGCAACACAAAATTGTTATGGCAAGAGAAAGTATACAGTTCTGATTTTATGGTAGAATGTCTCAGTCTGCAATACCATAAAAGACTTCCTTGAAGTCAGTATAGGAATATGTTTTCACAACTTAGCAATAAGCTGAATTTCTTTAAAGGAGTTTTTATTTTTCCCTCCTACTTCAATTATAAAATTGAGGATGTAGTCTCATAAAGGGGTGGGAAATCAATGATAGGCTGAACTGAAAACTTTCGACAGGAAATAATCTGACTTGTCCCACAAAGACCATAGACCATTTGCAAGAGAAGAAATGTAAATGATTAACAACATATGAAAAGGTTAACTTCACTAATAAAGACATTCAGATTGAAATGAGATACCATTTCCACTTAGGAAATTGGCAAAAACATATTCTTCAATGTTGATAAGGATACAGTAAAATGCATTTGCAGACATTGCTGTTTAGAATGTAAATTGGCATAGTATTATAGAAATCAATTTGGCAATATGTATTAAGAATTTTAAAAAGTTCATATCCTTTTTGACTCAGTAATTTCTCTTCTCTAAGTCTATTATGAAGTAAATTATTCAGAAATTTGTACTAATATGTATGTCCAAAGATGTTCATTGCCTTGTTATTTATAATGGCAAAATATTAAAAAGAACCTAAATTTCCAACAGTGGGAAACTGGCTAAGTAGACCAGCAGCATTGCCCTACCCCAGATATAATGAGTAAGAATTTGCATTTTAACAAGACTCTTAGGGGATGCTGAAGTTTGAGAAGGCTTGTGCAAATTTAGGAGAGAGTTGTCCTTACCCTGAACTCATTATAGGGTTTTTTTTTTTTTTTTCACACTGAAAACATTCTTGACTGGGGCACGCAGGTCCTAGAGGATGCAGGTGGATCATCTGTGGTTTTAGAAAGCTCCCGGGTGATTCTGATTTACAATCAAATATGAGAACAACTGATAAACAATAATGTGATGTTACTATGACATCTGCTAACTTCTCTACCACCTTCCCCAGCACAGTAAAGGTAATTTACTGAATTACCTTTCATTTAATCTTAAACAATCACACCCCAAACCTCCTTAGAGCATTTTCAACAGGGACATCAATGAGGGCACTTTCTAGATGCTCTCTAAGACCCAGAATAGCATTACTGCTTCTGAGAACAGTGCCTGGCACAGAAGGCTTAGTGGATATTGTTGAAGGAATGAGAATGTGGATGATAGTTCTTACAACTTATACATCTGTGCTTTAAAATTCTGCTTTTTACTGTTTGTTATTAGACAATAAATATTTTCTTTAGGATTCCCAAATGCAGGTTTTAGTGGCTTAGTAATTTGCTTTTAGGTTTGATTTTGACTATACTGTGAGAAACATGGCAGAAATAAATGGCATGCTTAAATTAGGAATTCAAGAGGAGTTTAATAAAGTCCCTATTTACAAAGGTGGGGGAAGAGTTAAGGAAATCAACCCAGGTGAAGAAACAGTAGGAGTGGCTGCCAGCTGAGGTTGAGGCCGGGGTGAGGCAGGCGGGAGGA
Organism: Galagoides demidoff; assembly: GCA_963574575.1. Classification (NCBI taxonomy): domain Eukaryota; kingdom Metazoa; phylum Chordata; class Mammalia; order Primates; family Galagidae; genus Galagoides; species Galagoides demidoff. The sequence continues at coordinate 14,510 of CAUYQV010174084.1, read as the reverse complement.
TGGGGTGCCCCTGTGAACGAGGCTGTCTGATGGGAGCTAGAGCCTAGTGAAGGAACTCAATATGTCAATTTTCTGTCATCTGATGCATTGATATCATGAGGACCTTTGACCCTGGAGGGACTGCCTTTCCCAGGGTTATCCTGGAGCTGGCAAACAACTCAACTGGGAGCACATCCTCTATGTTCAAACCAACCAATCCAGAGCCCAGACCCTGACCACCTCTTTGATTGGGCTTTTACATACTGAGTTACTGTCTCCCTGTGCTGACCACTCCAGGGTCATGTACCAGAGAGCTAGGGCAGCTCCCATGCCTTACAGCCTACTGAAATTATTTAAACTAGCCCATCTTAACCCTGTTTACCCTGCTTACCCTGCCTCTCCTGTGCCTCCCAGTGGAAAACACAATAAAGGCTCTTGTCCTCATTCCCGCCCCCCCCCCCCCAGCTCGCTCTGCCTCCTGATGGACCCTGGGGCTTCCCTGTGTACCCTCCCTTGTGGCTTGATACTTCTGCTGTTTCTAAGGATCTCTGAATATCAACGTTTCTTCCTTCATAACAGTCATTACCATGTCTGCCTGTCTAACTGCACCTGAGTCAGACCAATCCTGGGTACCTGATGATAACGTGCAGCCAGGCAGGAAGAAGTGGAAGGGCGTGACCACTTTGCTTTTCCTTTCCACCTCCTGGTAGTTTCTCCATGTGCCCAACCAACTAGAAGGCGGAGGGCCCTGGAGCCCCATCTGTAGACCATGTATGTCAGCCTCTTGAGTGCTTAAACCATGAAGGAAGATACCAGCGCAGTGTTGGGCCCATGACCCTCAACCCATTGGCTAAGTGTATGAATTGGGTTTCTGGAGCATCTCTGCCTTTGTCTTTGAACTATAGCTCAGAGCAGGGAGAAGAGAGCAAGTAGTAATTTTTTTTTTTCATGACTAGCTTGTTAAAGTATTAAGGTTTTAGGTGGATAATATCTACAAAAGACAGGAGTTATAAACCATTTTATGTCAGGGAAACCACACATCGAGCCTTCACGATCACATCTTGCCAATAAATATGTTCTGCTGAGAGTTCCAACTGGTTGCGGTTGCCTTTTTTGCCTTTTATGCCCAGATACACATCCCCTGGGCTCACACAAGCAGTAGGCAGTAGGATGTAGAGAGCATCATCTTCCTTCTTCTTGGGCAGCAGTGCCTTTGGAAATATGACATGCAGATCCTTGAACTTATAGCTCTTGCTGATTGGACTTGATGGTCAAGTGTTTTGTTGGTACATTCATTCCCGTTGTCTATTTCCTTCTATTTTCAGGAACATTAGAAAGAAGTTCTGGTTGGGAGCTAGCCAGGAATTGTCATTTCACACAAGGACTAGGTGGATTCACCCAGGGCAGTAGATAATACCTGGGGATAACTCGAGTCCTTTAAGGATCACAGTGTGACATAATCGCTTTTTCAAGCAGGGGGGCATTGCTGCAGTTAACGGTAATCTGAGATCTTGGACCCAGCGTCTGTGTCTCGGGTGACCAACTTAGCTTGGAATGTGTATTAAAATACTACAAGAAGATTCTAATGGGGTGGTACTTGAACTCTGCCCTATAGGTATGTGGGGAGTAGTCTATTGTCACGGAGGCGAGTGTGTTGAAATAAATAGCAGAATGGAGGCCATGTCTATGTATTTTTCTTCCAGTGCATCTTACACATTAGGTGGCTAATGCCCTCTGCAAACTGCAAGTGGAACCAAAGCCGTTTAATGAATAAGTCACTTTTAGTGCTTTATTTTTATCTAGAGCTTCATTTGAAACAGATCATCATTAGCTTTATGGTTTTAATTGTATTGAAATTCCTTATTGTAACCTATTGCTTTATTGCATTAGTCCATTAACCTGGGTGCCACGGAGCATAGTTTTAGAGCCAGTATTTATATCTGGACTAACTGCATGGATGCTTTCCGTATAGGATGAGATATTTTTCAGATCACGACAAGAAAAATGATCTGAACTCCTTTCCAAACTTCTGGATTTGTGGTAATAACCAAACCGAACCAATCCCCCAAACACTGAATATTATTCTGAAAGTTTCTTACTTGGAAATACATAGCACTCTATCAATAAAAAATTGCAGAGTAGTGATTTTTACGCTGTGTGTTGTGTCCACGTTTTTCATTCGGAAGTATTGGGGGAAGGAGGCATGGGTCTGCAGGCTTCCCAATCAAAACCAGGTGCCTAATGATCACAAACTAGGGGACCAGGAGGGAATTTGTCCCTTGCTCATAAGGGCAAATTGAGATGGAGCACTCAGGCCTCTGGCTGAAGGCTTAGAAGCTCAGATAAAGCCAAGAACAACCATGGCCTTGCTCTCCGCGGGGATCTTAGCTAATAACGTGGAAGGTGGCACAGCTGTTAACACCCAGTTGACCCAAGGCATTTCTTCCTCGGGTGGGAAAGTGACGGATGGAGGCTCCAGCATGTTTAGATCACACAATGTGTTTTTAACTTCTACTAGAGGAGGAAACGTCAAAGTTAGAATCGGGCCCTTTGTTACCTCACAGATGCTCAACAGCAGGAGTGTTTATAATGCCCATCAACCAGGCTTTCCGTTGCACCTGTTGGGGGACCAGCTGCAGAAAGCAGGTGTATCTGGGGACTAAGAGGAATGGTGACTGTGGAGAATGCTGAGGACTGCCAGATGTATTCCACATAAACACCGGCCCAGCAGCTGTGAGATGGGAAAGACGTGGCTTTAATTAAAAATGATGTGCAAATTTAATTATTAATTTCAGGGCACTATGCAAATGTAATATGCATACATACATACATATACACACACACATATACACTACATATATATACATATATACATACACACATATATAAAAACATGTATTTCAAAACAATGGCATGGAATGTGTTAATGAACTCATGAGGTTCACTTTTCACCAATTTGATGCAGATTATCTTTGTTTATAGGTCCACACATTGTTCATTATATTTCCATGTCCATTTAAAAAAATTCCCCCAGGAAAGATGCTAAAATCCTAGTTTCAATGTGAATGCCTTGCAATCTCAAGAACACATAGTTGTCAGTTTAAACAGATAAGCGGAATCAGGCAGTCTCTGAGGCCTTCATTTGTACCTGGCCGAACATGGATGCACTCAGTGGAGAAGGGGCAACTTTGACCACAGTTGTTTATGCTGTTGGCTGTGGACGCTGATGAGATTGGGCCAATCTCCTATTGTTTTATGTTCCACCTTCACCAGAGTCAAGACCCAGTGAGAGGGGTGGAGCTCGGGAGGATATTGGCACAGCTTTGCTGGATTCTGAGTATTGCCCATAGGATGTGTTGAAGGCTTGGGGAGAACTGTCTGTGGCTAGATTTGAGGTGCTGAGTGTGTTATAGGTCATGTCACTGAGCAGTCTGGAGGTATGGGATGTCATCCATCACTCAAAAGAGCTGGGGTGTGGATACTCCCTACCTTGGAAACAATACCCTGTTGGGCAGTGTTCAGCATATTTAACCTTCAGACTGGCTCTGGCCAAAGAAGGCAGAACAAGATTTGGCATCAGGGCTGAGGGTAAAATCAGAGGTCTGATGTGTATCATCTCTTGGGGTTTTCAGGAAACTCTTCTACCCACCTTAATGTGCCACATTCTCCAAATTCTTTCAGGTCATTGATTCTTACCTGAGAGCCTTTTGAAAACTGTAGGCAAAATGTTGTACATATTTTCCTCAGTGATGGTTAATATGTAGTTTTTCTTCATGTTCTCAAAGCTCCCAAAAGCTTATGATCTAAGGATAGTAGTGTTTCTTAGGTGAACTTTTGTCTACGTTTTTTTTTTCTTGCAATGTCTTCATGGCAAGAAATAATAATGCTCACAGTAGCAGCAACAATAATAGTTAATAATTATGGCATTCATGATGTTTCAGGCATTGTCTGAGCGCTCTACATATGTTAGGTCATTTAATAAGGTATTTGTAATTGACAAAAACAAACTGGAGTATTGCACCATAATGAAAAATTACTCGTCTATGAAGGAATTCAATTTCTTTAGCATGACATTCAAGGCCATTCTTGCTCTGGTTTTGAGTGCCAACTGTTTTTAATATTCATTTACCCAATGTACTAGTTTTCTATGCAGCAGAACAATTTACCACAAACATAGTGGAATGAAAAAAAACATTGTTTTTTGATTTTACCCAGTTTCTATGGGCCAGGAGTCCAGGTAGGGCTTACCTAGGTCCTCAGTCAGAGGCTTGCCAGGATGTCATACAAGTATTGGCTGGGGCTGTTGTCTCATTGAGGGTTGACTGGGGAAAGATCTGCTTAGAATGGACGTTCCCTCTGAGATAGCTGGTGGAATTCATCTTCCCCCTTTCTTGCTGGTGGTCAGCTGGAGGCTGCTGTCAGTTCCTAGAGGCTACCCACAGTTCCTTGCTCCTCTTGTGACACGGCAGTTCACTTCTTCAAAGCCACAAAGCAGACACTGTCTTCTGTATGATCAGATAAAGTCTTGTAGTGTGATCAGGAAAGTAACAGTGAGAGACTTATAACATAACCTAACACTCTATTGCCTGTGGCATATTTTATTGGTTAGAATTAAGTCATAGTTGGGTGGCGCCTGTGGCTCAGTGAGTAGGGTGCTGGCCCTATATACGGAGGATGGTGGGTTCAAACCCGGCCTCAGCCAAACTGCAACAAAAAAATAGTCGGGCATTGTGGTGGGTGCCTGTAGTCCCAGCTACTTGGGAGGCTGAGGCAAGAGAATCAGCTAAGCCCAAGAGCTGGAGGTTGCTGTGAGCTGTGACATCATGGCACTCTACTGAGGGTGACAAAAGAATTAAGTCATAGTCTCCACCCAAACTCAAGGGAAAAGGATTATGCAGGGGAATGACTAACTGAGAGATACCTTGGGGTATGTTGGTCATTATCGATTAAATGCACACTATGCCCTCAAAAATGATTGTTTAAACGCACACTGTGTCCTGGCATAGTTTCAGTTAGGTGCTTGAAATATGCATCAGAGAACATCCTTTTTCTTTTTCAGTTTTTCCTTCCAGTCCACAGGCAGCACTACCTGTTCTCCAGATGTTCTTTGCATGCTCAGGCCACTGGGTCTTTGTGCCCAGATGTGCTCCCAGCTTGAGGCATCCTCCATGTCCTCTCTATCTGTCACCATCTGTGTCAGACTAAAGGATTGAGCTCAAATGCTGTGGCTTTCCTGAAACCTTTCCTGAACTCTTCATGCTTGTGGATAGCATGGGGGCACTTGGTTGTACTTCCTGGAGTAAACATTTAATTTGGAATTATATTATAGTTACTTGTGTAAATATCGAAGGGACTGTGTCTTACATGGTATTAATTTTTTTTTTTGTCTAGAGCCCATCATTTTCACATGGGAAATACTAAATAGGTGTTTGTTAAATAATTTCTTCCCAACTAACCCAATGTTTAATATTTTCCCCTTTTCCAGGAATAAAAACATTCAACAATCCATCCTCAGCACAGGTGTGAATTTCCTCCCTTAAAATGGGGACAGAAGAGTTGCCTCAGGCACTTTCTTTTTCTCTTTTCCTCTAGCCCTAGTGAAGGGCAGCACCTCCCCCTGCAGGACCCACCCTGGGTCTTGTTAGCCCAGCTTGAAAACATCCCAAGGTGAAAGCTTCTGAACTTCCCAATTTGACAGTGTTCTGGTTCTTAGTGAGGTTTTATGCCCCACTTGCCCTGCATTTCCTTCCTGCCATTTTGATGCCTGAAGCAGAACTTACTGCTGAACAATCACTCCTGGTCCTGCTGAAAAAGCATCAGGACTGGGTGGCAGACAGGCTTTCCAGCCACTGGAAAGTGTTTCTGGCGGGGCCTCTCATCCCAGCCGTAGTTCAGGTGCTTTTGCTCACTGTGAAATTGCATTTTATCCTCCCTAATTACTGACTGGTTGTTAGAAAAGGTTTGGCATCCGCTTCTTCAGCTCAATGTAAGGTAATAAACAGCCTCATCATACAACCAATTTAAATATCAACTGTTCATTTTTGGGGAGTACTGTTAGCATGATATCAATAAAGTACAATACAAATGATTTTTTTTTTTGTCGTAATGTTGCGTTTCTGTCTCCTTACCCTGAGGCTGATTACCTCCTGGTGCACGATAAAAAAAATTAAAAAGAAGAGGGAAAGGAAATTCAGGTAAAGCAGCAAGAAATATTCCTGACATTGGACTCTGCAAAGGCAAAGGGTCTAGCATTGATTTCTTACATTTAATATGATAGTAAAGTGAGCCAGATAGTGCAGAGCTGGAAAAGAAAATACTCCACGTTAGCAGAACGGTCCTTTATGGATAGTGTGGGTGTGATGTCGTTATTGTCCATTTCAGGAAGGGTCACTGGCTATCTCTGCAATCGTTTTGTCTCCCTGCCTTCCCAGTTCACCCTTTCTGAATCCTTCACTAAAAAAAGAAACCCTGACATCAAAACAGTCATTCCTGCATGGCAACATCAGGTAGAGTTGGGACCTGTAATTTGTCCAGTTGACTAATGCTTTACTGAGATGGGTCATTCTCCATGAGAATTGAAGACAGAAGTGGTCCTAAGCCAAACACGATCACTCAGTCACACAACGGGGTCCTGGGGTTGGCAAAGGCTATCAGGTCATTTGGGACACTCTCATTGTAAGTGGGACTGGAGACAAGTTCCAAGCCGGGTCTTAGATAAACCATTTGTTCAGTATTAAGAGAATGGCAGTGGAAAACCAAAGGAACAGGTAGTCTATAAGGTTAATGACTTTCCAGTCTCAGGGAGCAGATGAGAATGGAGATTTCCTCTAGATATCTTGCTTGCATATGCCTGTGACACAAATGTTTAAAGCTCCAGGGGCTGGTTCTGAGATAACATTAATATAGTTTTGGGCTGGGCAGAGAATAGCCTTAACTTTAAGTAAGGAATCATCATGAGTTACCATAGTTTATTTTCGTTTAAGGAATTGTTCAAGATGTCTCCTTGTGTATGTTTTTGTCAGAAGTGGCCGTGTGGCTCAGTGCCTGTGGCTCAAGCGGCTAACTGGTAGGTTTGAATCCAGCTGGGACCACCAAACAATAATGACGGCTGCAACCAAAAAATAGCTGAGCCCTGTGGCAGGCACCTGTGGTCCCAGCTACATGGGAGGTGGAGGCAGGAGAATCACTTGAGCCCCGGAGTCAGAGGTTGCTGTGAGCTGTGCTGTCACGACAATCTACTCAAGGTGACAGCTTGAGGCTCTGGCTCAATTAAAAAAAAGAAAGAAAGAAAGAAAGAAAAGTGGTTGTGAACACCCATTTGAACAGGGAGGATCTGAATATTTGAATAGACTGAGATGAAGAGCTGCTCTTACCACTCTCTGACCACCCTCCATGGGCTGGTGGAACACCCAGTACTTACTGCACACAGGGACTGAGGGGGTCTTGTTCCCAGAATGACCTCTGCACTCCCCATCTACTCAGAGTGAAATTCGACCCTTTCTCCCCTCTGAACATCAAAGCACTGGTTACTGTAACTTTCAATGGATTTTTTTATATTTATATTTTATTCTCATTATTGGTAATGAGCTAACGACCTACATGGGTCTAACCTTCACATGGGTTTTTCACACCTTCTTACTTGCCTTTCTATAGTATGAGGATTGTTTTTTTTTCCCCAGTAAAATAATGAGAATATTGTTTCCTGTTTAACTATTTCTTTAACATTTTTTTTTCATTATAGAAATAACATTTTTTGGCCCTGTATTAGGATATTGAAATGACTTGGCCCAAAAGTTTGAGGCTGAATATGTATTTGTGTCCTAAAAGTGAGAAGAGAATATAATTCTAAAAATAAATTGGTCTTATAGTAATTCTGTCCCCAAGAGAGACATTTAGTGATGTCTAGAGACATTCTTGATTGTCATACCTTAGGGGAGGGTCCTGGGGGAGGCCAGGACATGAAGGCCATGGATGCATAGGATAGCATGTGCTTGTTTTCATTTCTATTTATTTTTTTATTTCAAACTATTACAGGAGTACAAACGTTTTGGGTTATATGTATAGAATTTGTTATGCTTGAATCAGCTATATATATAAATATATATATACTATAATCAGGTGATGTATCCATCATCCAGATAGTATTCATTATACCCATTAAGTAGATTTTTGTCTACCCTTTCTTTTTCCTGCCCCTGCTTGATTTCTACTGAGTCTTACTTCCCTCTGTGCCCATGTGTGCTCATCTTTTAGTTTAATAGTGAGTACCTGTATGTTTGTTTTTCCATTCTTTAGATACTTCATTTAGGGTAATTGTATCCAGTTTCATCCAAATTATTGCAAAAGGCCTTAATCCATCCTTCATAGCTGCATAGTATTCCATAATATGCATATACCATATTTTGTCCACTCATGAATTTATGGGTACTTGGGTTGATTCCACATCTTTGCAATTGTGCTGCCATGAACATCCATGTGGAGGTATCTTTCTGATAAAATGATTTCTTTTTCTTTTGGCAAATACCCAGTAATAGGATTGCTAGATTGAATAGTACGTCTACTTTTAGCTCTTTGAGGAATCTCCATAATGTTTTCCACAGAGATGGGACTAATTTGTGGTCACACCAGCAGTGTACAAGCATTCCTTTCTCTCTTAATCTACACCAGCATCTATTGTTTTTGGACTTTTAAATAAAAGTCATTCTAACTGGGATAAGTTGATATCTCACTCTGGTTTTAATTTGAATTTTCCCGAATGATGTTGAACATTTTTCCTATGTTTAGTGGCCATTTGTCTACCTTTTTAAATGCATCTGTGAATGTCTTCTTGCTCACTTTTTAATGGGGTTATTTTTTTCTTGCTGATTTGCTTGAGTTCTTTGTAGATTGTGGTTATTAGCGCTTTTGGACATATAACTTGAGAATGTTTCCCTCCGTTTGGTAGGTTATTTATTTGCTCTGTTGATTATTTCCTTAGCTGTACAGAAGGAAATAATTTAATCAAGTCCCATTTATGTATTTTTGTTGTTGCTGTGATTATTGTTAGGGTCCTCTTTATAAATTCTTTGCCTAAGCTGATGTGTAGAAGAGTTTTTCCAACATTTCCTTCTAGAGTCTTTATGGTTTCATGCCTTACATTTAAGTATTTTATCTACCTTGTATTAATTTTTGGAAGTGGTGAGAGATATGGGTCTTCTTCCATTCTTTTGCATGTTCTTATTCAATTTTCCCAACACCATTTACTGAATAGGGCTTCTTTCCCCCAATGTATAATGTTGTCTGCGTCTTTCCCCTAGTGTATAATGTTGTCTGCATTGTCGAAGATCAGTTGGCTGTATGTGGATGGTCTTATGCTTGGGTTCTCTGTTTTATTTCATTGGTCTATGTCTCTATTTTTGTGCCAATACCATGCTGTTTTGGTTGCTATTGTCTTGCAGTATAGTTTCAAAGCTGGTAATGTGATGCTTCCAGGTTTGTTCTTTCTGTTTAAGATTGCTTTGGCTATACGGGCTCTTTTCTGGTTCCAAATGAAGCACAGAATAATTTTTTCTAGGTCTATGAACTATGACGTTGGTATTTTGATGGGGATTGCATTGAATTGTGTAAATCACTTCGGGTAGTATGGACACTTTAACAATGTTGATTCTATTGATTCATGAGCATGACATGTTTTCCCATTTGTTTGTGTTGTCTGCAATTTTTCCCCTTTTTCCATCTCATAGTTCTCTTGGTAGACATCTTTTACCTCCTTGGTAAGGATGTTCCTAGATCTTTTATTTTCTTTGCAGCTATTGTGAATGGTATTGAGTCTTTGATTTGACTCTTAGCTTGACTGTTATTGGAGTATAGGAATGCTACTGATTTGTATACATTAATTTTGTAACCTGAGACTTTGCTGAATTTATTTATCAATTCCAGGAGTCTTTGGGGTTTTTTGTGTTTTTACCTGTAGCCCTTTCCTGTGGCCCCTTCTCCTGTACTGAGAGCTAGCAATTGTGCGTCAAGTCAATTTCTCATGTTTTGAACCTCTCTGTTGCCTCTTCCACACTACTATACCTCTCTGGCCAACTGCTTTGCCTCTGTCTTTCACTTCTACAGACCCCATCATAGTCTAGGATAATATCCCTATTTTAAGAATTAGCAATCTTTTTTTTCTTTTAGAGACAGTCTCCCTTTATTGCCCTTGGTAGAGTGCTGTGGCGTCATAGCTCACAGTAACCTCCAACTCCTGGGCTTAGGCGATTCTTTTGCCTCAGCCTCCCCAGTAAGCTGGGACTACAGGTGCCTGCCACAACACCCAGCTATTTGTTGTTGTCGTTGCAGTTTGGCAGGGGCCGGGTTCAGACCTGCCACCCTTGGTATATGGGGCTGGAGCCCTACCCATTGAGCTGCAGGTGCTGCCCAAGGATTAGCAATCTTAATTCTATCTGCATGCCTGAACTTCATTTTGCCATATAGTTTTGCCAATAGAAACATATTCATAGGTTTCAGGGATGAGGACATGAATATTGTTGTGGGGCTACTGTTCTATCTAAACAGCCCTCAACAAAAAATCATTGATCCCTAAATGTGCTGTGGCTGAGAAATCCTTTCCTAGAGAAGACTTCTTAGCCCTAGAAGCCAGGTATTTCATTCAATGTGGGTAAAAGAAAAAGATCAGCTACTTTAAAACTGACTCATTTGAAGTGTCATCACAGCACATTTAACAATTTGGACAATTTTCATTAAAAGCTACTGCTGGCCAAGGTATGATGATAACATTGTCTACGTGGCAAGGAAGTAAAATACCTCTTATTAAATAAATGAAACAGCAGCTTCTGGTAACAAACATATGAAACAGAATATTCATCTTTTCTTCAATGGGAATAACACATGACAAAAGTGAGGCTTTCTTCACATTGTTTGTTTATAGAAAATTCATCTCCACTGAGGCCTTATGTTAAATTTGTTCTCTGATGTTAGCATTTCCAGGATGCACAGGGCCACTGGAGTATGTTCTTATGATCTTACCATTTATTTACCTTGATACGAAACTCCAATTACTGTCAGAGATGCTTCTTGTTAAATATGGTAAGATCTCCAGCTTCTGAGAGTGTGAATATGTATTTGGTTCTCTGGGGCCAGGCTCAGATGGAAGTTAAGGAATAAGAGATCTGGGGAAGTGGGTGCAAATTAATTAAATATGTGACGATAACAGTAGAGGAAGCTTGGACTTTAGAGAAAAGGCTGGAATTTAGGGAGAGAAGATTATTTATCAAGAGACTAGGAGGTTGATTTTTCTTCCACTGAAGCCGCCTTTCCTGGTCTTGCATTTTGTGTATGTGTGTGCGTGCATGCACACATATGCTCATGCACACACGCCTGTTTGTTCACTTTGAATATTATTGTGCCTTTGTGTTGCTTCCTAGTATCTTTCAATACCTAAAGCAACTCTTTCAGGTTATTCAAAATCAAGAATCAGAATATAACACACAACTTTCAAAAAGACATTGGGAGAGCCTATTCTCCAGAGAAAATGTTGGAATTCTCCTGATGTATTCAAACTGTCATATTTAGTTACTGGCTTTCTTTGGGTAATCCAACTCTATTTTATTCACGGACTATTCTAAAAATATAATCAAAGGACACCTACTGGCTATAAGTGACTTTGTTCATGTCTAATAGGGCTGCGAAGAATGGTTTGAATTTAACGCAGATGCGGGAAAATATGTGCTGTCATCAAGAGCCTATCACACTTTCAACTTATAAAATATCTTGACTGGAGTCTGGCCAGAGTGACTATGAGGTGGGAGCTTTAGTAAGCATGAATGCAGTGGGTCAGATAAAGTAAGGACCAAAGCAGAAATTAAGTAGACTGTAAATTGAACCGAAAGGGATACTATTATTTTTGGCTTGATAAGTAGAAAAATGGTACTACGCTTGTCTCTTCTATTTTTCTGAGTTGCATTTAGTCTCCATTTTAGAGTCTTAATATACACATATATATATATATATTTTATTTCTGACAGCCACAGAGACCTGCCTTGGGGAAGAACGAGAGTTCTATAGTTCTGAATATACAGAAGGAATGATTGCATCATCCTTGTTGCTATGCCGGAGAATTTTCTGGGGAAATATTTCCAGTCCTTCATAGAAATCTGTTCTATGCTTAGGCTGAGAGGAAGGATCGTTTCCTAGGTATAAAGCACATGCCTACAGCAGCTCGGTTATACTTTATAATCCCACAACATATAAACAATTTGATTTGGAAAGCCAGTTAAGTTCTTCCTTTGCATTCCATCTTATTGGCCTCATAAGTTGTTTTGCCATTTTCCTCTGGTGTGTAGAAAATGAAAGTGATGCATTTTCTTATTCACAGGCGTAATGTTTTCAGCCTTATCTGAAGAAACTACCTTTTGCACAATAGTAATTAGCACAAAGGGATTATAACACGTCAAAACCCCACAGACATCCTGAGACTCAAATGCAAAATGGCAGGAAAGACTTCAAAAAACAGAGAAACCAAGTCTTGGTATAGTGTGGTAGTTTCAAAGTTGAGTACAGCAGTATCTCTTAGAAGGCTTGCTAAGACACAGATTGCTGGACCTCACCCCCAGGCTTTCTGATTCAGTAGATAAGGTAAGGACCTGGACTTTACATTTCTAACAAGTTCCCAGGAGATACTGTTACTGCTGGCCCAGGACCACATTTTGAGAATTAATGGCTTGGTGGGTAGGCATGGGTCTCATGACTTTGAATGGTGAACATTCCCAGCTGTTAGACTTCAAGCAAGTTTCTTAACCCATTGCTACTCAACTTGTGATCCTTGGGCCAATGTTACCAGTGAGCCTGAAGCCCTGGGGCTCGGTCCCACCTAGACCTGCTAAATCAGGTCATTTGTTTACACATTAAATTTGATAAACACTGATTCAATCTTACTGCTCCTCACTTTCCTCCACTGTAAAAAGGGAATAGTACCTATTTCCAAGGTCATTGTTAAGTGAAATGCATGTTAATGGCTTAGCAGTGGAGCCTGGTAAAAAATGTGCCCTGAGTCGGTGTTAGCAATTGTAATTTTTAAGTGGTTTGATATTTTTTAAAAAGCCAGCAATTTCTTTCTGTACATCGATTTATTTGTTAGAGTTCAAATAATGTGTTTGTGCTTTATTTTCACTGTTTTGCTTCTGTGGGCTTCTAGTTTCCTTAGAACTACAAATGTAAGTGACTGTGGTGGGTTTGAGGGGTTCCTATTTGAGCCCCCACCCCCATCACATACGCATTCTAGTAAAGCATCTTCAATTTCCTTGAGGGAGTGTGGGAAAGTTCTGAAAGCAGAATTGGTATTAAGATGTGGATATCTAGTTTGGAAGGGGCTCAAGGAGAGGGTCTGAAAGTCATTCAAACTCAGCAGGGTGCAGACACAGAAACAAGTTGGAAATTGGCATTAGACTTTCCTTTTTTCCATTCTTTCCAATTCAATTCTGAACTTGTTTTCAGAATAACGTTAAATTATTTTGCCCCAGTATTACCCAGAAAAAGCTCGTGTACCTTAAGAAGATTTCTTTGCAATGAAGCATTTCAGTATTTCCTGAGGTAGCTTGGCGCTCTGTCTTCTGATAACCTGGCAACCTCTGGATCCTCTCTGTTTGCTCCTGGGATCTGGCTCTACATAGCAGCAGCTTTAGCTTGGAGTCATGGCTGTCACCCCTGGAGCTATAGCTAGCAGGCCTGGGGTTTGGTGTGGGACTAACATAGGTACCTCGGGCAGAATCCTCACCTACGCTGAATCTGTTTTCTTATCTTTAAGAGGGAATCTTTGTATTTTTCCTGCCTCTATTTCAAGTTCCTAGTGGAGAGAAAATATGATATGTAGAGATGCCTTGAATAGCAACAATGTTATTTTGTACCATTGTCAGCTGGGTAGACTCCTGGAATGCAAAAGTAGAGCTGGCCTCAGAGAACACTGTGGTACACTGGGTCAGTGATCTGCTCCCCAAACTCAGATTAGTGAAGTGTTATTGCAAGTGGTTGCAAAGACATTGGCCATAAAGGCTGGGTGCACATATATGAGAAGGCTGTGTTTCTAATCTGCAGTCTGGGGGCTGGCAACTGAAAGGGCTAGACCAGCGCCATTTTGTCGTTTACTGCATAAGCTCTGTTAAACCGCAGGGCCACTCCCTGCTGCCTCCCCCCACACCTGCGCGCACAGCCATTAAGCCGCTGATTGAGACACCTTAGGCAGACAGCTCCCATAATAGGTAATAAGTTTCAGTCCCTTGAATAGCTCCCATAATAGGTGAAAGGTTTCTACTGAAATTCAGGTATTCTCCTTCAACTACCCAATTAGGCTACACCACCTCTAGCCCCGTTAAGAAATCCCCCCACCCCTCACCTGTACCAATCCAAATTCTCCTTTACTAGTGAAATCATCAACCACCAATCAAGAATGTAACTTTACTAGTGAAATCACTAACCACCAATGAAAAGTGTACTCGTACCCTCCTACCCTTCTTGCTTTCTGTACCCCATAAAAACTTCCTCCACCCCGGGTT
>CAUYQV010174083.1:0-30067 GCA_963574575.1 Galagoides demidoff | reverse complement strand
AGGGCCACAACTTGAGACTCTGTCTCAAAAAACAAAACAAATGCAAAGAGTGTTTATTAAAGCATGTTTTAGAGTATGTGCATCACACAAATGAGAACATGAAGGCAATATTCAGTAGCTGTACACTTTTTCTGTATGTTTATAGTCAGTTCTTTTGAAAATTATTTTTTGTTGGCTCAGCACCCTGTGGTTCAATCGGCTAAGGTGCCAGCCATGTACACCTAAGGTGGAGGGTTTGAATCCCCAGCCCGGGCCCGCCAAACAACAATGATGGCTGCAACCAAAAAATGGCCGGGCGTTGTGGCGGGCGCCTATGGTCCCAGCTACTTGGGAGGCTGAGGCAGGAGACTGGCTTGAGCCCAGGAATTGGAGGTTGCTATGAGCTGTGATGCCATGGCACTCTACCCAGGGGGATAGCTTGAGGCTCCGTCTCAAAAAAAAAAGTATACAGAGTGGCCATAAAGTTGTGAGCAATTTAAAATAGTTGTCTATTTTAAATTGCACACAAATTTTATGGCCACCCAGGATATTCTGTAATTCTATGTTTGTAAAATTAAATTCAAATACACACATACCACACACATTCATTTGTGAGTATACAGAATAAAACTGGGAAAGAGAAATTCTAAAAATTCTTAACACTGACTACATCTGGATAGCTAGAATTGGGAGGCAAAAAGGACACCTATAATTTACCCTATAGATTCTACTCAAAGAATATGAACTAAATTTTAATCCACATAAATCTTAATAAATTCAGGTTCTTTGTATCATCTGGTATAAAATTCATCTTTAGGTTCCCTGTGAATACAACAGGTTAGTTACTGACCACCTTATAAAAGCTTACATTATTCTTCGATAGCCACTATCCCAAGGTTTTTCTCCTTCAGTTAGACACTGAAGCATTAATGTGAGAAGCTCTACTTACATAAGCAGGTTATTGCCAGGTGAAAAGCGGTAGCATGTTTCCAGAACAAATCAGTATTTCTTACAACGTACTACCAAGTTTTTATTATCTGTAATGGTTTACATATATTTAGTAAATGTTTGCTATGTTAAATTATCCAATTTCTAAAGAAATTTTACACAAGCGCAGCAAACTAAGACAAGTCTTATGAAGCTTTAAATAAAGGAACTCAAACTTACTATGCTAAGTGTGTATCATAGGTAAGTCCTTACTAAGCGACATTCTCTAACTTCTTAATGTATGCATTCTTCAGGTATCTACTGTGTATGTCTCATCTTCCTCTGAAAGACTCAGAAATGTAAAAACGAGTAATACACAGCCTGGTGACCATCCTTGAAGATCACAGATTTAGTGCAACACCTTGTAAGTGCATATATTTAGATACTAATGCCCCATTCATCAATCTTGAAAATAAATGGCTCTTGGCTCGGTGCCTGTGGCTCAAGTGGCTAAGGCGCCAGCCACATACAACTAAGGTGGCGGGTTTGAATCCAGCCCAGGCCCACCAAACAACAATGATGGCTGCAGCCAAAAAAAAAAAAAAAAAAAATAGTTGGGCATTGTAACGGGCGCCTGTGGTCCCAGCTACTTGGGAGGCGGAAGGAGGAGACTTGCTTGAGCCCAGGAGTTGGAAGTTGCTGTGAGCTGTGATGCCACAGCACTCTACCCAGGGAGAAAACTTGAGGCTCTGTTCCAAAAAAAAAAAAAAGAAAAGAAAAGAAAAGAAATGGCTCTTATACTTAATACCTAATTCAGTGAATAAAATCGACATGTCCTTGACTTTATGTAAATTTCCCCATAGCAACTCTGTCCTCCCAAATTGTAGGAAAGAGATTAAAAATTGCTAAAAGGACATTTTAGCAGTCTAGACTCCTGGGGGCAGAGGAGTCTTGGGAAAATTAATGTGACTTTTGAATACAGAATGGACTGGAGGCAAAGAAACCAATCAAGTTTATAAACAGTAAGCCTCCTATCTTCACAAAGGTTCATCTGAGAAGTAGTAATGCTGGAGCTCTGAAACAAATCTCAACTCCAGGTTAGCTACTAGAGTACACCTGATTCCCACTGAATCCCCAGGATACAGTTTATTTTCCCTCCTTCTCCTATACTACTACTATCTGCTGTGTAAATTTCTCTCCTCCAACACGGGCCACCAAAATCAAACACAGCTTTAGTTTAGTTTTGAGTTTTAGGCCTCTATTTATAGCTAGTGGCAGATGACTAGTGCATGTGTGGGAAACTTTACTGGAGATGCAGAAGGCAACAAAAAAGCATTTCCTAGAAATAGCCTCAACTGGGGCGACGCCTGTGGCTCAGTGGGTAGGGCGCTGGCCCCATATACCGAGGGTGACAAGTTCAAACTGGCCCTGGCCAAACTGCAACAAAAAAATAGCCAGGCGGGCACCTGTTGTCCCAGTTACTCAGGAGGCTAAGGCAAGACAATCACCTAAGCCCAGGAGTTGGAGGTTAATGTGAGCTGTGACACCATAGCACTCTACTGCAGGCAATAAAGTGAGACTCTGTCTGAGAGAGGGAAGAAGAGGAGGGGAGGAGAGGAGAGGGAAGGAGAGAAGAGAAAGAAAAATAGCCTCAGCTGACTGCCAGCCTAAAACTGAAGATCAACACTGGATTTTGGTGTACGCAAATCATCAGCTAGAAAACTTGGTCTATACAGTCCAGATTCTGTGAAGGCAGCAGTAAGACATCAACACCCATCCATGAGAGGACACCCAGCATGTGAAATGCAGGAAAAATATTCCGATCAAGAAAAGAAAGGAAAGGTAGCACAGAAAGCAGCAGGTACCAAGGAGTCAAACTCTCCCAGCAACTCCCTGTTGCAGAATATCCTCTGACCCAAAAACAGGATACCTATAAAATACCTTTAATAAACATGTACTATCTGAAGCCAATGAATGCCAGAAAGTGCACTATGTCAGCTACAGTCAATATCCATGTAAGACCTTGGTCTCAGGGTAGTGGCCCTATGGTTAATTACAGGCCTCTGTTATTGAAAGAGTGCGTGGAGACCAACAGTCCCCCAAAATGACACAAAAAGCAAAGAAAGCAGCAAAATGGAGCCTCTGAGGGTGGTAAGAAAAAAACTGCTCTAGTTAAGGACTAGTACCACAAAGGAAGAGGTAAATGAAGTCTTCTGTGGTCTCAGGATGGGCAACAAACAGGTTTTGGCAATGAGAGGGAAATCAAGGCTACTAAGAAAAGCAGTTTTAGTAGTGTTGTCTAGCTGGAAGCAAGAAAGGCAGGAGTTGGCCAGGTGTGGTAGCTCACACCTGTAACCCCAGCACACTGAGGAGCTGAGGCAGAACGATCACTTGAACTCAGGAGTTCGAGACCAGTCTGAGCAAGAGTGAGACTCTGTCTCAACTAAAAACATAAAAAAAATAGCTGGGCATCATGCTGGGCACCTATGTGCCAAGACCTAACTACCTGGGAGGTTAACAGAGGAGAATCACATGAGCCCAAGAGTGTGAGGCTGCAGTGAGCTATGATGACACCACGGGACTCTGTCTCAAAAAATTAATTAATTAATTAAAAAGAAGAAAAAGAAGAAAGGCATTGGTGAGAACTCAGAGCTTTTGAAGTAATAAAGCAGATGTTTCCAGTAGTAGAAATAAAAGAAAATTGGCAACCTAAACTGAAACACTGTAACTAATGTATTAGAAATACCACAGATCTAACAATAGGGACCCTAGGGTAAAGGGAAAGGGGCCATTGAAGAAGATACTGAACAAACTTTAAAGCAAGATCTGAGAATTGAAATTAAAATTTAATTAAAAGCAATTTAATAAACTTTAAAGTAAGGTCAGGAAAGAAATTTCAGTAGGTGACACTTTCTCTCCAAACCTTCCTCTCTTGCTACGACATCATTACTCACAATTTACTTTCTGCACTGGCCCTCTATGGCCACTCCCTTTCAGAATATTTCGCCAGGTCCTCTTCTGAGCCCACCAAGTGTTTCAGAGTTGCCAGGCTTTCTGGCCAAGTAAGTTCTTATCTCTCTTCCAATTCCTTCCCTGTGATCTCACCTAAGCCTTGGCTAATACTGCCTACCACAATCACCCTGACCCCCCTGCTGCTGTTCCTCTTAACTGCCTATGTAGGAAACCTCTGGAGAATCCACAGCATTTCAAATTTGGTATATCCCAAAGAGAATTTTTTATTTCCCCACCCAAATCTAATCTACACTTGTATACTTTAATGGTATAACCACTTACCTAGATAAGTCAAGGAAAAAACTAGAATTTCCCTGCAGTACATTCCTTTCTCCCAAGGAATCTCTTCATTGCTCTCTAAGTCCCAGTTTACCTCCTTAACTTTCAATTTCTCCTTCCATGTGTATTGTGTCACCTTAGTTCAAACCTTTACCTCCTGGAGACAAATGGAGTGTGGAGGAGGTCTCTGGCCACCAAGGTTGGTCTCCATCTACTCCAAAGGTAGGTCTGGCTAAACTACCAAACTCTTCATATTCTACACCTTGAATGTTCTTACCTGGGCTTACAGGGCCCATGAGAACTGGTCCTGGTTTACACCTCTGGTTTCATAGCTGGCAATGGGCTCCTGAAACCCTAGAAAAGTAGTACGCACACCCCTGCTTATACACATAAGACCCAAGAAGACTAGTACACATACACCTGAACGTATGCTTTCTTTGTACATAAGGCAGTACTTTGTCACTACCTACTGGTGCAAAAACAACCTCAGATTTTAGCAACTGACGGCAACAAAGTTGTTTTCTTTCCCAAGAAAGCATCTGTACATAACATCTGTGCCCAGCTAGAGCTCTGCTACATCCTAATACTACAGTTGAAGAATGAGCCCCAGCCAGGGACATGCAATTCACAGAAGCAGATAAAGGGCAATGACAAAAACCATAAAACGGGACTTTAGGTACCTGCTCAGACATAGGAGCTATCACTGGCCAAAGAAAGTCATGTGGTCAAGCTTGATGTCAAAAGGGCAAGGCTGTGTAATTCTCTTAAAGGAAGGAGGGAACAACTAGGAACGATACAATCTGTACGTCACAAAATGTGCCCGTATATTTGCACATGTACACACAGTGATTCACTCAATCTGACTAAAGTCAGTTCTCAAGCCTTACTGCTCTGCCTAGCTATTTCCTACAAATTCCTTGGGATTCAGAATAAACATCATTTCCTACTTAGTCAAACTTCACCACCTTGCCAAATAAAGGTACGCTGCCCATGCACTAGATACCAGGCCTCCCCTCTTCACAGCCTTAAAATGGCCTACTTGTTCACATGTGCATTACCTTCCAGTGTGTCCTTGCACCTTTATACCAAAGTAAGTGCACACAACAGGTTACTGTGTAAATACACAGTTACCACAGGAATGTCCTCCCCCCTTTATCCTCATAGAATATTCCTTCTCATCTAAAGGCTCCAGTCTATAAACATGTCCCTTCCACCTTACATCTAAACAGAGCATGTAACCACACTGCTGGCATCTCTTTCCCAGTTTATCTTCATATTAAAATGAGACTGAGAAAAGGACCAAGTGTCAAGTGAGTATTGCGCACTTGGTACTGAGATCCATACACGTAGGTAGTGAACATGGAGCTGGAGACAGACAGGGATATGCTGAGTGGGAAGACCAGGAGTCAAGCTCAAGCCCCAGAATGTAGTCAGTGTCAGCTGGCACTTCTCTTAAGGTACAGAAGATCCTTATTTGTAATTTGCACAGCTTCTGATACTTTATGACAAGTCTGTTTCTCTTTTTTCCACGAGATCACAGACTATTCCATTCCTTCATCTCTGCAAGCCCAGTCCCTGACAAAGCCTAAACATGGCTTTCAATAAATACTAGTATGGATGAATAAATACTGCATTTACCTAAGATAAATCCCCACAATCAAAGGAAAATGTTTAAATGTCCATAGTTATAACAGGGTTAAACCTATAAAAACAAACAACAGTATAATGTCTCATCCTACTCAACTCATCATAGAGGCCATGACTATTCTCAAAATGTTTGCTACCCATGAGCATCCATTTATGAAACCAAACAATTGCCATTATACACTTAATGTAAATCTGCAATGTTTCTCAAAAATCAGGCTGGCGATGCCAATCACATGCATTTGTAATGATATACTAAAGATAAAATGTCTGAAAGTCATTACCATGAATAAAATATTAACATTCGTGAAGCATCAGAACCTGTGCAAATTACAAGAAAGAAGTACCTGGTCATTTAGATGCTACTTAGTTAAAAAAACAAATAAAACCCCAACTTCTTGGAATTAAACTATATTTATTTTAAGAAAGAATATGAGCCACAAGAATCTAGAGCAGCGGTTCTCACCCTGTGGGTTGGGACCCACAGGAACTGTATTAAAAAGGTGCAGCATTAGGAAGGTTGAGAACCACTGATCTAGAGGTGTTATATTAAATTAATATACACAAAAATATATAATGAATGAAAGCTGGAAATTACATACATCTAGGCATCCTATAACATTAGCAGAGGATATTCAGTATGTTCTCATCACAAAACTAGGTATGCTGACATATGGTTCTTAAAATCAAATATTTATAGAAAATCCCTGATTCATAAACGAAAACTATACTTAACTTTCTACCTAAAAGCTTCCTCCATGGCTACTCAGCAAGCTTTACTATTTCTTACAAGAAGAAAAAACAAAGGCTTATCATTGGGATAGTGAGTATGTAGGATTTAAGAAGGTCCATCAGGCTGGCCCTAAACAGGCCATTTAGTCTGAAATTTCCCCTTTCTTATTTGAGAATGATGAATATTTGGTCAATAGACTTTAAGAAACTTGACAAATAATAATCAAGGAATTATCTCTAGACTCCTTTAAAATTCAAATGTTGGCTCAGCACCCATAAGCTCAGTGGGTAGGGCACCAGCCACGTACACTCAAGCTGGCGGGTTCCAGCCTGGCCCAGGCCTGCAAAACAACAATGATTAACTGCAACCAAAAAATAGCCAGGAGTTGTGACAGGCGCCCATAGTCCTAGCTACTCAGGAGGCTGAGGCAAGAAAATCGCCTAAGCCTAGGAGTTGGAGATTGCTGTGAGCTGTGTGACACCACAGCACTACCAAGGGCAATAGAGTGAGATACTGTCTCTCAAAAAAAAAAAAATTGCTCGGCACCTGTGGCTCAAGCAGTTAAGGCGCCAGCCACATACACCTAAAGTGACAGGTTCGAATCCAGCCCAGGCCCGCCAAACAACGATGGCTGCAACCAAAAATAGCCAGGCGCCTGTGGTCCCAGCTACTTGGGAGGCGGAGGCAGAAGACTCACTTGATCCCAGGAGTTAGAGGTTGTTGTGAGCTGTGATGCCACAGCACTCTACCCAGGGGGACAGCTTGAGGCTATGTCTCAAAAAAAAAAAAAAAAAATTTAAATGTTACCTGGGTAAAACTTTTAGTTAACACGTAAATATAGCATGATGAAATTGAGTGAGCCCTAGCAATAAGGAGAATCAGCTCTTCAAAAATCATAGAATGATCAAATTTTGTGTGCTGTTTAATTTTAAACGCAGAACAGGAAAGGGCTGGGGTTAGTATCCAGAGCAAAGTCCAGAAGGATAGCACTGACTCAACACAGTAAAAGAGGGGAGGAAGGAGGCAGTACAGACAGACTATAAAACTCAAAGGCTGTCAGAAAAGGGTCTGAATCTTGGGGCGGTCTTGCCTTCCTTTGTTTCCTAAAGGCATAAGAAAGCCATCAAGAATCCAGCAAGATTTCCTCACATTCTTCACTCATATTCAAATTTCTGGTTGCTATGCAGGAGATGAGATAGCACCACAGTCTCCATATACCTGTAGTTAGAAAATGAAATAAGGCATGTACCACACTGTCTACTAAATCTGTATTTATCTATTATTCAAAGATCTATTTACTCAAATAGATCTATTACTCAAAATTTACTTACTCAAAGCTAAAATTACAAGAAGGTTTTAAAAGGTCAAGGTACTTTTTAAAAAGCAAAAATCAGTAGCAACGAAGAAAATAACATACCAAGGAATATACTCAACAAAAAAGGTGAAAGATCTCTCAGGAGAACTATGAAACACTGAGGAAAGAAACTGCAGAGGATGCAAACAAATGGAAAAATAACACACTCATGGATTGGCAAAATTAACACTGTTAAAATGGCTATACTACCCAAAGATTCAATGCAATTCTCATTAAACTACCAATGCCATTTTTTGCAAATCTAGAAAAAGTAATTCTACACTTCTTATGGAATCAGAAAAGACTCAAATAGACAAGGCAACTTTACATAATAAGAACAAAGCAGGAGGTATCACCTTAAGAGAATTCAAGCTATACTACAAGGCTATGGTAACCAAATCAGCATGGTACTGACATAAAAACAGAGACACAGACTTAGGATCAGAACAGAGAACCCAAAGATGAAATCAGCCTGGTACTCCTATCTGATTTTTGACAAAACAGATAACAACGTATACCAGAAAAAAGAAACTCTGTTCAATAAATGGTGCTGGGAAAACTGGACAGCCAGTCACGTGTGAAAGAGAGGATCACACCTCTCACCATTCACAAAAATTCACTCACAATGAATGAAAGACTAAAACCTAAAGCAGGAAACCCTAAGAATCTTAAAAGAAAATGTTGGAGAGACTCTTACAGATATTGGCCTAGGCAAAGAATTCATGAAGAAAACCCAAATGCAATCTCAGCAACAACAAAAATAAAAAAGACCTGATCAAATTAAACAGCTTCTGCATAGCTAAGGACCCACAAAAAGATCAAATAACCCATAGAATAGGAGAAAATATTCACATGCTATACATCTGATAAAGGACTGATAACCAGAATCTACAAAGAACTCAAGCAAATCAGCAAGAAACAATCAAACAACCCCATTACAAAGTGGGCAAAAGACATGAACAGAAACTTCAAATGAAGATACACTAATGGCCAACGAACTCAAAAAAAAAAAAAAGTTCAACATCTCTAACCATTAGAAAAATGCAAATCAAAACCATGAGTGTTTAACTTTGACTCAATCTGTACAAAAACAAAGTATGTAAACAAAACATCTGTATTCCAACATTCTGAAATACAAAAGAATCAAAATAAGACAAAATTTTAAAAAGTAAAAATCAATATAGGCCAGGGACAATAGCTCATACCTGTAATTCTAACACTTTGGAAGCTCAAGAATTTGAGGTTATAGTAAGCTATGATTACACCACTACACTCCAGCCTGGGTGACAGAGAAAGACCTTCCCCCCCCCCAAAATCAATACACTCATGTACATATATACGAAATATATATATATATGCATCTAGTATCTGATGTAAATAAACCAAATGAAATGTTTTAATACATCATCATGCCTGTGGGTTCTTCCTGAAAATTAAATTCTAAATTTTCCACTTATAAATTATTTTCCCGGCTCGGCACCTGTGGCTCAAGTGGCTAAGGCACCAGCCACATACACCTAAGGTGGAGGGTTCGAATCCAGCCCAGGCCCGCCAAAACAACAATGACGGCTGCAACCAAAAAATAGCCAGGCATTGTGGCGGTCGCCTATGGTCCCAGCTACTTGGGAGGCTGAGGCAGGAGACTCACTTGAGCCCAGGAGTTGGAGGTTGCTGTGAGCTGCAATGCCATGGCACTCTACCCAGGGGGATAGCTTGAGGTTCCGTCTCAAATAAATAAATAAATAAATAAATAAATAATTTTCCTATAAGACTTCCAAATACTGTTTTCAGTACAGTAATCTTAAATTTTTGCATTTTACTAACATAGTGCTTAAGGTAAGGGTCTATAGTCAGACAACATGGGTTTAAAACCCTCATACCATGGCCTATAAAGTGCATACTCTTGCATTTATTTAATCTCCCTATGCCTTGGATCAGACATCCTCAAACTACGCCCGGCCCTTGGGCCACATGCAGCCCACCTAGGACATTTATCTGGCCCGCCAGGTGTTTCTGTCACCACTGCCTGTCCTGCTTAGCAGCAGGCTCATCCCAGGGCCGCAGACCAACCCTCCAACAGTCTGAGGGACAGTGAACTGGCCCCCTGTTTAAAAAGTCTGAGGAACCCTGCCTTAGCTTCTTCATCCAAAAATGGAAATAATAGGCCAGGCACAGTGGCTCACATCCATAATCCCAGCACTCTGGAAGGCCAAGGTGGGTGGATTACCTGAGTTCGTGAATTCAAGACCAGCCTAAGCCAGACCGAGACCTCATCTCTAAAAAAATAGCCAGGCATTGTGTCAGGCGCCTATAGTCCCAGCTACTTAGGAGGCCAAGGCAAGAGAATAGCTTAAGCCCAGGAGTTTGAGGTTGCTGTGAGCTGTGATACTACAGCACTCTAGGGAGAGTGACAAAGTGAGACTCTGTCTGAAAAATAAAAATTAAAATTAAATGGAAATAACAAAAGTATCTGCCTCCAAGGATTGCTCAAGATTGAAAAATATAGGCTATGCATTTACACAAACATCAGGTATACTACCGGCATTCATTAAATGTGAAATATTATAATTACTATCAGAATAACCTAGGTAACTTTTAAAAATTAGATTCCTGACAGATACATGACAGGTTAAGAAACATGATTCAGTACTGAAAATGCAAACAGTTAGTATCCAGGTACAACTAACCGTGTACACAAATACTCTTTTCCCCCCAAATAAGGACATATTTTAAAAAAAAGCCTGGAAGACAATAACAAATTTCTTCAGATGGCAGAACACAGGAATTTGTTACCTTTATTTCTGCTTGTCAGTATTTTTCAAATATTCTAAAATAAGCATATTAAGTTTATAATAGAAAACACAAATTTTTATAAATGTATAATTTTACTATAGTGAAAATAATTCATGTTTAACCACATTTTCAAGAATGCACTTTTAAAATTGGCCATAAAATAACATCATTAAGTAGTTTTTAACATCTTTCCTAATTTACTAGTCTTAACTTCACTGTCTTTGATGTTCCTAAAAATAACAATTTCATGAAGGTAACAAAAAAATTTTTTAACTGAAATCAGCAAGTTTGGCATAAAAACCACATTAACTCTACCATGAACTCAAAAAGGCCACAGTCACTGAACTTGAATTAAAAACACATTTTTAAATATTCAAGGTTTTAAACCTTAAATGCAGTAAAAACACTGTCCATGGTACTCCTGGCAAACTCCTCCTCTTGAGTCAAGTAAAGGCTTAGCAGATCTACAAAAAAATCATTACAAATTCACATATTTAGCAATTAAGATTTTTTGTTTTATATCATCCTGATAAAACAATATGCTTATTAATAAGCATGCTTCACTAAATGGTTAAAAGTAGAGTTCCATCAAAATAGCTTAGTAATGTTATCTATAATAAATTGATCACCCAAAAAACAAAATACATTTACGATCATCAGTTATAACACCACAATATATCTCGTTCAAAACAAGATGCTCCTGAGTAGAAATACATTAACCTTAAGTGCTGCTAATCGTTAAATTCAGTACTCTAATATTTTGTTTTTATCACGTTTTTAAATATATTCACTTATAATTTTGAAGTATTAAAATTACACGTGCATTATGGGTTTTAGAACATAAATACTATCAGTGGCTGTCTCTCAGGAAAAAAGCTAAAAGAAAATACAATCAAAGCAGAAAGAGAAAACATCCTTATACAGCCAGTGGTTGGCATAACTCAAGAATTTATACTTGAGGGCAGACAAGTGCCAAAAAACCTAAAGCATTAAGTAGGAGAGTAACTCCACATTAGGTGGAAAACATCAGATCTCACTGTTCTCTGCCACAGAGAAAACCCATGGGTAGAACTAGAAAAGGCCTCCTGAGGAGGAGTGGTGTATGTCACATCTTGAGCAAACTAGAGCAATAAAACTTAATGGTCATTACTTTAGCTATGCTGTGGCCAGTATTCTTGAATAACAAAAATGTAGATGTTTGCATCTTATCAGTAACAACCACAAATTAAAATAAGGCAATTTCTAAATACAGAAAACAATACATAATGCATAAAATAAATACATGCTGAAATGTTCCCTTCCATCCTAAGTGAGTCCTGTTCACATTTTAAATATTACATCTGTTTATGTGATAGCATTACTTGGAAAATACCATGAATGAAGACTTTAATATCTACCTTAGAATACGCATTTTTCAAAAAACCCCATCACTAAATATTCTGGGGTGGCAGCTCATAAACTGCAGTCTACAAATGCCTGGTGTTCCCTAAGTCCCTTTAAGGTCATTCATAAAGTCAAAACTATTTTCTTTTTTTTTTTTTGAGACGGAGCCTCAAGCTATCCCCCTGCCATGGCATCACAGCTCATAGCAACCTCCCACTCCTGGGCTCAAGCGAGTCTCCTGCCTCTGCCGCCATCATTGTTGTTTGGCAGGCCGGGCTGGGGATTTGAACCCGCCACCTTAGGTGTACGTGGCTGGCGCCTTAGCCGATTGAGCCACAGGTGCCGAGCCCAAAACTCTTTTCTTAATAATCTTTAGACAGTATGAGCCTTTCTCCCTTGTTGCCATTTTTATGAATGGTCAAAAGAAATGATGATAAAGCCAATGGTAGGCACATCTGCACAAACCAAGGCAGCAAATGTGCACAACATGTATTTTTCACTGCTATGGACTCATTTTTTTTAATGCCAGTTTTAATAATGTCTCTAATGAAAAAAAAAATAATAGACTGGTTTTCTTGAACCTTGACTCTTGAGTACATATTTGTTCAATTATGCATCCAAATGGGAAGTATACACAAAACCCTTCTACTGCTACTGCATGTTAAAGTTTGATGAATGTCTCAGAAAAACTTATCTGAGCAATTGTTTAAGGTGTAAATTCAATTAGCCACATTTTTCATGGAATACCTTTTTTACTTGAAAGAATAACTGGCAAGCTACGGTTATTCAGTCTTGGATATTTGGTAGACATTTTCTCAAAAATGAATAAAGCAAGCATGTCCCTTCAAATCTTGTCTTTTATGACAGTGACCTGATAATAAAGTTTGAGCTTTAAAATTAAAACTAAATTTTCTGAAAAATTGTACCCATCACTGTAAGCTTGAGAGTACTTAGGATTTTGATAAGGTCAGTGGTGACATTAACAAATGTTAACATTTCATAATTGTTTAAGGAAATTGGTCAACATTTGGTAGATCTGCATGTATTAGTGAAACAATATTCTCTAATAATCAATGCATGATAGAACAAAATCACCAGTGGGTAAAAGACCCATTCAAAGAGCAAGACAGACAAATGGATTTTAGTGTAACAGAACATGAAAGATATTTAAAAGAATCTCCTAAAGAATGAGTAGCAGAAATGAAAATATTTAAGCTCAAACTAAAACCTTGGTGTGACTAATTATTTTCATTACCAATGTCTCTTAATTTTAAGTTTTTGCCAAAAATTATATAAAAAGTTTTATGCAATGTAACCTAAGAACTCATGTAAAATCATAATATATTATAAAGAAGAAATATTCTTTACAGCTTATATAAAATCATGGCATATTGTAGAAGCATCCAGGAAACTGAAGAATTCAGTTTATTCAGATAATTATGTCAATATCCATCTAAAAATAACCTATTTGAAAGATACCTTCCAAATATATAAATTTTATACAAAACATGTTCATAAGAGGTTATGAAATTTAAAAATACAATGGCTTTTAAATATGGGTGGTGTCTCAAAAGTGGTCATATTGATATTCCCACTTTATTTTCTCTACTAAACATATGGAAGCAAATTGAAAGCAATTAAGTGTAGAAAATGGCAATATCAAGTTTTAGTATCAAAAGCTAACAAACAGTAGCACAGAATATTATAAAATAGACCTTTTGTTGGTCCTCCTGTAAAAATCAAGAAATAGAAATAATAAATGGGTTACTATGGAAAGTACCACTATGAACAAATAAGGATAAAAGGAAGGTATATACATGGAAGGAATGAAAGGTTTAAGTTTGCAAAAAACAGAATTTGCCTGATCTTCCTTTAACATAACATTTATGCAATCAGCAACAGAAAACTATGAGTTAGGATCACCCTTAAGCAATAAAACACCTCTGAATAACAACAACAACAAATAAGCATTTTTAATGGATCATAATTTGAGGGTCAACCTCTGTTCTACTTTGAAAATCAAAGAAACTTTCAGGTGGTGTTTTAGGATAGGAGGCATGACTTCCTAATTTGCAAACACCCATCACCCTGTGGGTAGTACTGCAGACTATGGCAGAGGTAGACAGACCTAGGCTCAACCCTAACAGGTCCTCTCTTCTCTGTCTGCTTCTGCTCCACCAAAAAGTGAGACAGTTCTAAAAACACAAAGAAAAATGTCTGAACATTCTGAGAAATGATCTTGTTCTAAGTCAACCGGGAACTAGTAAACTTCAGGAAGTTTAAAACTACAAAAACAGAAGAAACAGCATAAGCACATCCATAATGGTGCACCTGACATAATTACTAACAGAGCTACTTTCACTCACAAAGTGTTGCACAGGGTCACTCTAACTGTAACCCTGTGACATTTACAAGGTAAAGCATGTTCTGTATATTCTGTCTAAACACAACAGTGTAGACAAGTACAACAAAATTTCACATTTCTATAAGCCACACCGTTTTCTTTAACATTAAATTTCTTGTAAGTAAAAGTACAAAAATTTTGGCTATTTTCCAGCCATAGTAAATGATTCCATTTCAGTTCCTCTAAATAATTTCATTCATGACACATATTTGTAAATTTGCAAGTAGGAAACTTTAAATTACCCTTAATTTTTGGAAAAACATATATTGAGAAAATACTCTCCTGGTTTAATTATGAACCTCTCTATGTGCTTATTTTCACTATATTAAGTCCACTCACTTCCTAAATTAGATTATAATATTATCTTGGTGAAGCACGTAAGTCAAAATTATTACTCAATTTTATGTTTTTATTGCTGCTAGATAAAACCTCACAATGCGAGACAGGCAAACAAACATCTCCCTGGCCACCACCTCTCAGCCTACTTTAGTTCATTTAAGAGCAACCAGAAATTTAAGTAAAATCTTCAGCCCATGAATAAAAATGGTCCAACCATGACAACAGGAACACATCTGCTGTGAGCTCACACATGTGGAAACAGCAACTAGAAGCCCACCAGTGGATTTTCAGGCTCTATTAACATGTCAGTGTTGCCAACCTGGATATGCCCAGTAGTAGTACAGCAGGTGGGGTTTGGCACACAGCTTAGTATCTATCAAACTTACAGGTACAGATGCAAATACATTTTATCTCTATACTAAGCAACTTCAAGATGAATGACTACATCCTACAAAGAATCAGCCAGGGAACTGACTGAAATAGCAAACTTTTAAACACAAATCAAAATTCCATCTAACTTGAAAATAATTTTCAATTAAGGAGTCATATGTTCAATATGGCTAATGCTATATCTAATTACTTTATTATAAAAAAAATTATATCAAAATAATTGCTATACTATTCATTAGCACTGTCTGACATTATAACAAAGTTCAGGTCTGGTAAAATTGTTTATAAACAAATTAATCTATGCTACCAGAACAACCAACATCTTCGAACACTACAATTGCTAAATTAAATCCTCAATGTCATAACCATAAACTTTTCCAAATACAGTTAAATTGTATGATAAAGCATACAGACTAAATATCAGTCTGGAATATAGATTAAGCCATAATAAGTTATGCAACTATTATCACTTCACCTGAAGACTTCCTACTCCACCTCTGCTGACAAACTACAAGTTATTTTTCACACACATCTTTGGGTAATATGAATCACCACATTACTTGTGAAGATTAATCAGAGTATTAAGATGTAACATATTCACGTATAATAAAGCATGTGTAGGTGTCCACACAAATTCTGGGTTTTTTCCATTATGGCAAAGAAAAGGCAATGAACTCAATAAATAATACATGACTTTAAGAAACATTCTGGAAAGCTAAATGATCAATTACCTAGCATAGTTTCTGCATTTAAGTATAACCTTCATGCAAAACTGAGAGAAGAAATCTTTATTAGCCTACCAGATAATTTTCACCAAATTTTCAAGAAGCATGTATCTTGTGTTTTGTAAGAAGTAAAAATACACACAAAGGTCATATTTGATACTATTTCTACAAAACATTTATTAAACAGTTACTATGTGACACAATAATTTTTAACAGACAAAACTCAAAATCCCTGCCTTTGTAATGAAGGAAGGAAACAGACAAACCAATGGCGATCAACAAGGGATTTCTCTGGATGGAATGGGAAGGGAAGATTAGCAGCAAGCACTTTACCATTATAAACAATTACAAAAAGAAACCAAAACTTAGCATTAAAAACAAGGCAAGAAAAAGCCTAAAAATCTTTAAGAAGCTTTTATGAGCCACAGCCTTCCATAGTATCAAGACAATCCAACTCAACATCAATTACCTGATGATAAAATATCAACATAGGTTTAGCTCCTCAACTCTCATTTTATAAATTCCAAAAGAATGTAGGATCTAAGTGAAAAGGGGGCTGAAAAATACTCATTGATAACTTAATTTCTGGAAGTCATCCTCTTACACGCAAATGTTAGTATGAAGGAAAACGCAAATTTAACCAGGTTAATTTTAAAACATACTCCAATTTTCTTAAAAGTGGACATAATCCAAAGAACTAAATTTATCATTTTCCTAAACATAGAAACAACAGAATTATCAGTGGTTAACAAAGCTGCCTGAAACCACCAATCACAGCCAATTAATAGAGTTGTAAAATTTGCAAACAGCTACTGGCTGTACAAAACAAAAAAGCAAATAAAAGAAAAAAACCCATGACTAAACTCTCATACACATACTTACAATGATCACCCAAATAAATAAGACTTAAATCTTACTTCTACAAATCAACTTCCGTAGTGAATTTGTTCAACATTTATTAAACATCTAATAAGAGTTAATATAACATATTCTTGCAGAAAACCAGAAATATGGATTGTGACAGTCAGAGTAAAAATAATCATTAGATGGTAAAAAATTTTCAGACAAAGCTTAAAGCAAATTGAAACTGTTGGCCTTGAAATATTGGTTTAGAAAATTATTTAGTATTAAGTAAATTTACCTATATCATAATGAAAGATGTGATATGTTAAATGTAAAGCTTAACTTCTAAGATCAGGATAAACTTAGTAGCATACAAAGCTTCTCCAATAAATAAAATAGGAAGTAGGAGCTAGCCACTAGATAATAGCAAGGCTAAAGAAAACAAACATTTTAGAAAATTTTTCATTATTTCATTATAAAAGACTTTCTAATACAATTCTGACAAATTATTTTTAAAAGTAGAAATGTTCAGTCATAAGTGAGAGGAAAAACTGGTAAATGACATATATAATGATTTTTTTTTTTAAGTGCTTCAATTCTTTCTTTGCATCAATATATGTACACAGCAAATTTTCACCTCCAGGATAACTGAAAAAATATTTTCCAAATGATGGGTTAATTTTACTTTAGTAACTATTCATATAACTAACAAAATAGAGAAAAGGCTTCAACTGAGTGCTTAAGATAGAATTAAACGAACTATAATCTGCTTCTGATTTGAAACCTTTAAAAAATGCCAAGTCAATTTAAAAGCCTAAAAAGTAAAATAAATTCTCTATTACTAAAATGAAGATTCCTTTCCTCAACCATACTTGAGAAATCTCTCAAAAAACAAAAATAAACCCATTAAAACAAAAATAAAACAACTATGCATCAAAATAACATTTTACATCCAAATTTTATCTTCGATGAAAAGAAAAATGAGCTCATTCTGAAAAATAATATAATCCTCAAACTAACTTATTACATGTCACCTTTCAAAGATGTACTTAAAAACCTACAAATGAACACTTAACCACACTGTATTAATTTGCTTACTAAAACCTAACTACTAAAATCATTACAGAAGACGGGATGTGAATCATGAATAACTTCACAGACCATAGGTTGTTCAGACTGGCAACCTGAACCAAATGATTTCTGTCAGCATTCAAAGAGAGATCAAGACCAAGGGTTCTCGCCTGTCAAGTGTGGTCACAGGTCTAGATGGAGACAGAACAAATGGAATTCTTCCCACCAATGGCAAAATTGTGAAGTCCAAAAAGCGAAAATTTATTCAAAAATATTAATTGGGATTGAATGCTAAGAAAAGGGAGTCAATTTTCCTAAGAAATGTTGAAATTTGCCAAACATGTTTTGGTGCCTAAGAGCTCGTACTTAGCAAATGTTATTAACTTCGAATCACCTATTACAAGAAACCAAAAATAGGTGTTATTAAAATGATTTGCCAAACAGGCACAGATACTGTGTAAAGCATATTTCGTTCTGTTTAAGTCTGTACGGCTACTAAGACTTATGAATGAATGAATGAAACACAACACAGCGTTACAGAGCGATTTACAGTCTTTCCCTGAATTCACCCCTCCCATCCATTCTCCCACAGAATCCCTCAAGTCCTAATGGGCTGCGACTCAAAACATTTTTTTAAAAAACTGTTGAGAACTCTCAGCAGCTTTGTTATCAACAGCCACCATTGTAGTAGGCCAAGAGCGAGCGTGATTTCCTTCTCTTCCCAGGCAGCCAGCACCGGCCCGCGCCGCGGTGACCTGCACACTTTGACCGGCCCGGCTGGGGGTGGGGCGCCTCTCCTCCGACCCAAAGGCGGTCCCCACAAGGTGGAGAACACACATTCTTCCCCCATCGGAGCTGAATTCCGGGCCTGTATTATCAGTAAATTCGCAACCACAACAACTTTTCTGATATTGACTTTATACTCGAAGTTGGCAACCTCCAAGTTTCAGACCTACTGAAGCACAACACCAACAGTCACATGCTCCCAGGGAGTGACAAAGATCTATTTAACCAACAGTTAAAAGACACCATTAGAAAAACAAACAGACTGCAGCTACAACAGAAATTTCCAATCACGCCCGCCTTTCCACCGGGAGACGGGCGGGAGCGGCGGGTCTGGCCGACCTGGCTTACCGGGTTCCAGCCCGGGGCTACCCGAGCTCCACGCTCCGGGTTGGCGCCCGCGCCGCCGCGGGAGGCCGGGGGGGGGCAGGTGGGGACACCGGGGGGAACCTGGGCTTGGGGACCGACAGGTAGGAAGACCGTGGGTCGGGGGCGGACAGGTGGGGATACCGGCGACCGCGGAGGCCCCGAGCGGGAAACAGGTGACTGGCCGCGCCGCAGGCCCAGGTCGGCCGCCGCGACCCCCCGACCCCACCCCGGCCAGAGAGGCCTTGGGCGGCGGCGGAGGGCGGGCTGCAGAGCCGGAGTGAGGGGTTCGGGGCGCATTGGAGGCGGGGGGCGCGGGCCGGCCGCCGGGGAGGAGAGGTGGGGAGCGAGGGGGAGGGGCGAGCGGGGGGAGGGGTGGGCGAGTCCCGGCCGGGTCCGAGGCTCCCGGGCCCGAGTCGAGCACCGCGAGGGAGGGGCGGCGTGAGGAGGTTCCAAGAGGGGGCGACCCGCCCCCGGCGCCCCGCGCCCCCCGCCCCCCCTCGGGACCCGCGCCCCAGCCCCCGCCCGCCCGCGGCGCCCACCTCGGTCGGCTGGCTGATCTCGAACAGGTCCAGCCGGTTGGCGTTCCAGTGGTGGATGATGTCGGCCAGCTTCCGCCGCTCCTCGTCGCGGCCGCCCGACATGGTCCCGGCCGCGCCTCCTCAGCCGCGCGGGGCCGGGCCGGCCGGGCGAGGACGACAGGTCCGCGGGGGCCCGGCGCCCCTCGCCGCCGCTCCGGCCGCTCCGCCTCCCTTCCGCGCCGCCGCCTCGGCCTCTGCCCGGGGCTCCGCCGCCGCCGCGTCTCAGCCCCGCCGCCTCAGCCCCGCCGGTGTGCGCCCCGCGCCCGCGCGCCCGCCCCGCCCGCCGCCGTGCGCGCCCGCCGTGCGCGCCCCCGCCGCCGCCCGCGCACGCGCGCCGCCGCCGCCGCACCTCCGGACCGCTCCGCTAGGTGCTGCTGCCAGCGCCGGCCGGGAGGCGGGCCAGGCGGCGCCGCGTGGGGTCGGGCGGGCGGCGCCCGTTCCAGACCCGACGGGCTGTACTGGGTCCGGAGGGGCGGTGCTCGGTCCGGACGGGCGGTGCTGGCTTCCGACGGGCTGTGCTCGGACCGGCCTCGTCGGGCGGTACTGGGGTCCGAACAGGTGGGCGTGGGCCGGCCGTGAAGAGGGAGGGACGCGCGGGCAGAACCCCATCTCGGCCCTGGACCGCCAGCCCGCCGGGCCGAAGGGAGCGGGGCGGGGCGTCTCACTCGCGGTCCACGCGCTGTCCCTGGATTACATGCTTGCTGGGTGCTGGGAGATTCTCTTTCTGATGGTGTCTGCCTGCTTGTTTCGGAGGAGGATGAAGTATTGCGCTGCGTGCCCGCCTCCTGCTGCCCCGCGACCCTCGCGCGGTGAAGCTGCAGTGTCCAGCTCCCTCGGTGGGCACCTGCTCAGAGGACAGGTCTCTCGGACACAGTGTGTCCGCGTGCTCCGCAGACACGGATAGCGGACTGCAGGTGTAAAATAATAGACAATGGAGGGGGGGGCTGTTTAATATTTATTTATTATCTGTTATTTTAGCACCCGGAAATGCCACCTTAGCATACTTTTGAATTCTGTGTCTCAGTGGACGTAGAAACCTAACATTAATTTCAGTAGCAAGTTCTGTAAATGTTAAGGATGTTTGTTTCATTAATTGCCTTCTTTTTAACTGCCCCTCACCCCACCAAACAGGTTTTTTTGGCTGCAACGTTCATCCCAAAGGGCTGTTTCCTCGAGCAGTGTTCATTCAAGTGAAGTTGGCTTCTCAGTTATCCGTGGAGGTGTTGTAACAAAAGCATTGGTCTTTGAAATACCAGAGCTAAGTAATGAGGATAGGGAGCTATATTTGACAAAGCCTCTCTATTTTTGTCATTACGTTTTTGTTTTCCAGTGTGGAGATGATATTTCTCTCCACCAATTGGATTTCTTCTTTGGTAAGAAAGAAGAGAATTCTGTCATCCCTGCTGGGTTTTGTCTTCCGTTTTCTTTGCTGCTGCTGTGATACAGAACAGCTACATAGGGAAGCTTTTCAGCAGACGAGCCTGAGGTGTTGAACCAGTGCCACGGGGAATGAATTCTTCAATAGATCTCTGGTCTTCTTTCTCAAAATTACAGCGTGGGGACTTGCAGAAAAGCGTCTGTGTATGAATGGCACCTCCATGTTGCAGCTGTCTGTTCTCTGGTGGCTGCGAATTCCCCGGCTGCTCAACAGGCTCCACTCTGATTGTGCTGAGCCGCCTAGTCCAGTCAGCTGGACTGGACAACCACAGGGTTAACTGGATTCTCACCATAAGAGCTTTATTCCTGATGGTGCTGTTACCAAAAATGACTTGGCTCTTAAAGATGTAGCTTGCAAAGCTGGCAATTAGATTGCTCATGTCCAAAGTAAGTATGTGTAGTATCCGTAAAGAGAAAATTCAGTATTGCTAGAAATAAGTATGGTCTCTCTGTAGTGCTATTTTGTAATAAAAATACATATAGCATAGGAGAAATGCCTACTGTAGGATGCAGGACACATGGAAGACTCTAAATCAATGTTAATTATTTTTGTATTAGGCATGAGTGGTACATCACTATCCAAAGTACAGTTCATAGTAGGTGCCAGCCAGCACTGGTTTATTGATAAAAGTTTAAGATGAACCAGAAATTCATAGAATACTTCTGACTCTTAAATCATGAAGACTCTCAGATTTGGTAGACATTTATTTTAGGCCATGAAAATTTCCAACTGACACATTCTTCCACCAATTATTGTTCAAGACCCCAGGGTAACCTTCTGAATTATATATTAGTTTTGATACCACATATAACAATGAAAAGTGGGAATAATACCCATCTTCTCTTTTCAATGCAGTGCTGAGTTCTGATACATTTAAGAATTTTAGTTCAATGACATTCAGTAAATGCTGTATAAAAGTGAAATCATGTGAGATATTTTTAATCCCATTCTGCAGATGGAGAAAATGTGTGATGAAAGACGGAAGCTAATCAAAACTACACCGCATGAAGTTGAAAAATATCTTTTTAATCTACAAGTCAGGTTTTTTTGTTGTTGTTTTTGCAGTTTTTGGTCAGAGCTGGCTTTGAACCCAACCCCTCCAGCACATGGAGCCAGTGCCCCCCTCCCTTGAGCCACAGCACCACCCAAGTCAGTTTTTTTAAAGGTACTTTATACTTTTAGTTTTCTCTTCCAAAAGTATTGTATTATTTTTAGTTACATTACTCAGAAAGTAAAAGCTCCTGTTTAAACCAACAGTGATGTACACGTATTTCTAAAGTTTAAAACTTTAAAGTATCATGAAAGGAGATAAATATATAAGAACAGATAAGTAATAATTTTTTTTTAATTTTTGGTAAAACTTTGAGGGTATTTAAATTTGTTTTTAATATTATAAAAAACCAGGTTCTGAGACCAACCAAATGTAATAAACCTTTTCCTGCCCCAGTTTTCACAAGCCCTAGAAAACAAGAAGTAAAAGGAACATTACATCTTAAAATATATATATATAAATAGCAACTATGTAAATTGGAAGTATTTACTACTATAAATGTATAGGTCGTATTACAAGTTCTTGTAGTAGATAATATCAATTTAGGGGCTGATCTGTAAACAAAAAGTGAACAAATCTAGCAAGGGTGCCAATAGCAGACCCTTGGGACAGAGTTTCCCCCACAGTAACCCCTGCACATGAGAGTTAGTCTAGTTAATCTAGAAAGTTAAATAGCCAGACTCTCCTTTGCCTAACCCATGGCTAGAAAGGTCAGTGTTGTTAATTTAGTTTTTTAGACAAACCCCCCCAAAATGAGAAATTCCAGAGGATTATTGAACAGTGTGTGCTACTTTATGTGAAAATGGAGAAAAGGACATTCTAGCCCTGCTTGCTTACCTTTCCATGCTCCTGATATCTAGTCGAATTTTAGCTCACCTAACGTAATTTCTAGGAAATGAATTTTTACAGGGAGGATAGTGATATAAACATCCTTAAAACAGGAATTTAATCTTATTTATTTTTAAAAAACATGTACCAACCCAGAAAGACTTCTGTGGTTAAATGAATTTTGTACCATTTAATAGCCTAAGATGGTGCTAAGGGAAATAAAATAGCTAAGTCCTAAGTATGTCAACAGCATGTTTACACTGAAGGCTGTAAAATGAACCTTTTTTTTTCCCTTGTGGTCGATTTTTGAAGGTGATTATAGCTTGTAAACATTGGCCAGTTACCTTTCGATGTGCTGGAGAATTGGTTCCATTATTACCTTATTTTTGTTCAGCGTGTGTCAAGGCTAAGTAGAAAGGCAGATCTCATATAGCCTGAAATCGTAAAAGACTGTCCTGACCTCCTGGTGAGTGAAACTGTGGCAGGTGCATCTCACCTGTCCTCTTCACCTCCCACCTCCTTTTCCTTCTTCCCAGATACCATCTAGAAATGCTCTCACCTAACAAAGTGTCTCATTCTTGGACCCCATTTCCTCAGCTTCTATTTCCCACTTAAGAGTGCTGATCAACTGAACTGTGCTATTTTTTCTCTCGAAGTCATCTCGCCAAATTTCCCTAATCCATAGTAATTGGTACTTTGATTTTAGTTCCTATCTTGCATTGACTTTTGACTCAGAATTCTCAAAGTGCCTTTTTTTCCACTAGTTCTAGGCTACTTGATGTTGGAGACCCTTTTTTAATGGTTTTTTATTCTGTCTCCCACTTCCAGGCCAGTATTTTGTACGTAGGGCACCCAGCACATTCTCAGTCAGCCACCTGGGAAGGAGACTCTATTCAAGGAGTGATTTTTACAAGGGTAGGGAGTCCACAGGTGGAGGCCTTGGAAGTTTTCTTGTCTGGCCTTTCACCTTTTCTCATGAAAATAAAAGGTACAGTCCCAAACAATGGGTTTAGAAGGAGGAAAAGGCGTGCTTGCCTTGTTCCTGAGTAGGGATCTTGATCTACTAAGCAACTTCGATATGACCCTAACATCTAGCTGTCACTGACAGGACAAAGGCACAGGAGTGTGAAAGGCATGAAAGTGAAAGCCAGGTGCAGAGGCAAAGCACACCTGCGCCCCTCCCCTGCTGCCGGTGGCTCCGTAATGTAGAAATTACTAGGGGGAAGAGTCGGGCCTTGAGACATCTCAGAAGAATAAGTGGTGTGGACACTGTCTGCACCAACTCTTCTTTTCTATGTCTCTGCCCTTTTTTTCTAGAAATACAGATGTCCCTTCAACCAAATTCCAGACAGGAGTCAGCATGTCAGTCAGTCTATGCATTTTCATCTCCCTAAGTGATTCTGATATTCAGTGGGGTTTGAGAATCACTCACTTGGATGACCTTTTAAGGTCCCTTTTGACCTTGACATCTTTCAGGTGTCACACCCCTTCCTCCTGGGTGTGACTGTTTCCATTCTGTCACTAAGCACAGAGATCAACTCCAGGCAGTTGGGAGTCGAATGGGAAAGCGGCATGAGTGAAGAGTCACAATTCCCCACTTTGAGATCAGACTCTTACACCAGTGGCAGGACGGTGAAGGAGTCCCTGTAGCTCTCTCAACACTCAGTCTTCCAGCATGAAAAATGTAAGGATGGCAGTAGACCTAAACTGCTTATCTTTAGAGCTGTTCTAAAGATAAAATTGTATGTCCTCTCCAGGAGTTCATTGAGAAAGAAATGTTTTCATTCTGGATTTGAACATTGACACTGCAAGGGTTAAAAATGTCCATGAGAAAAAGAGAAGCCCAGGGAAGTTTTTTAATAGACTTGTATGTGAGGGAAACAGCAGAGAGACAGTCCAGCTTATGTTTGTTGGGGGGGAACTATTCAATTTTAAATTTGTATGCATATTTTTAATTATTAAAGGGCACTACATTACAACTTCCATTTGTTCAGAATATTGCCGTGAACCTCGAAAGCCTTTGGAGGGTTTTAGCCAAAGAATGTTGTAATAAATATCTTGCCGTAGCTTTTGTTTGATGTGCAGGTATACGTAGTATAACTGTTTTCATTGAAATAAGGTTTCTACAATGAATATGGTGCACTATTTGTTGCAAATTGTAAAACTATATTCTCTATATCTAGGACACTCCCCTCCCAAGTGTCTTTCAGTTTCAGGGAGTCAGGAGTGGCTGCAGCCCGCCTCCTAGCCCCTCTCTCCATACACCTGCTGCTGGCCCAAGCTCATAACTGCTCGAGTGCCTGGTTTGGGGGTTGCGTCTTCCCTGGTATGCTTTTCCTAACAGGCTTTTCTTTTTTCCCCCTCTCCTACTGTTTCCCCTGACCCTGGCATTTTTTTCTAATACAATTTCCTCATGGTGTCACTGCATTCTTCCCCCCAGAAACCATCCCAGTCTTCCCCAAGGACTGCTCTGAGGAAGTCCTCTCTGTGCTCCCCCAGACAGAATCCCAGTATTCAAAGCCCAGGTAACTTTTTAGGTCACTTTCCTGTCATTCCACATGTGAATCCCACAAATGCAGCTGCCCGGAGTGCCCTCCTCACGTCCACCTCTGTCAGACTGCAGTGCTGCTGGCTGTTAATTTCTCTGCATCTCATCTTCCCCCCTGTGAAGTTAAGCAGAGCCACGGGACTTGTTTTGGTCCAGGAAACAGTGTAGAAGCCAAGTGTGTCCCTTCTGGATGGAAGTGTTTGGGACCAGGCAGTGACAGTCCTGCTTGCCCTGGTGACTGTGGCAAAGCAAGCACAGGTATGGGGACACCGGAAGGCCCGAGGCTGGTCTCTGCCAGCGTCCAAGGGACAGCTGCTGCAGGGTCTCTGGGTCCTGCAGGGAGATTTGAGGTTTGTAGAAAGTAACTTCTGTTGTGTTGAGCCCCTTGAATATGGAGATCACTTATTATAGCAAAATAACTTGGCCTATCTGGGCTCCAATTCCTCTGCCACTGTGGTGCTTCCCACCACCCACAGTTGGGAGGGCCCCTCCTGCCAAGACCACCCTCTGAGCATTTTTTTGGGTTCCTCAATTTGGCAGCTGTATCTCAGCAGGAAGGGACCAAGGTGGGTGTCTGGGGTGGCACTGCCCTGAGTCTGACTCAGTTTGAATGTCCAACTCCCACCAGCCATTTAATGGCCAGAGATCCTTCGGACACTCGATGCTTTTTAGAGACCGTTCACGTGCAGTAGTGGGAAGGCGTAAGAGTGGGTTGAGGAGTCACTGACCAGAAGCAACCAATAGTGAGTGCTATGGAGTCATAGCTCAGCAACCTCAAACTCTTGGACTTAAGTGATTCTCTTGCCTCAGCCTCCCAAGTAATGGGGACTACAGGCACCCACCACACAACATTTGGCTACTTTTTTTTTTGTAATTATCACTGTTGTTGGGCAGGCCCAGGTCAGTGCCTTCAGGCCAGCCTGGAACTCTTTTTTTTTTTCTTTTTGTAACCTAAATAATTGATAAGATGCCTCAGAATTGTGAAAGCAAAATGAACTATAATGCTGCAATAATTGTAC
Organism: Galagoides demidoff; assembly: GCA_963574575.1. Classification (NCBI taxonomy): domain Eukaryota; kingdom Metazoa; phylum Chordata; class Mammalia; order Primates; family Galagidae; genus Galagoides; species Galagoides demidoff. The sequence goes on along the minus strand of CAUYQV010174083.1, from coordinate 3,577 downwards.
GCAGCACTCACCAAATACTAAAACCTGCTGTATTGATGTTTTTCTCTCTTCATTAAAAACACCTGCAGCTTGGCTTAGAACCTGTAGCTCAGCAGCTAGGTCGCCACCAGCCACATACACCAGAGCTGGCTGCGGGTTCAAACTCAGCCTGGGCCTGCCCAACAACAGTGATAATTACAAAAAAAAAAAGTAGCCAAATGTTGTGTGGTGGGTGCCTGTAGTCCCCGTTACTTGGGAGGCTGAGGCAAGAGAATCACTTAAGTCCAAGAGTTTGAGGTTGCTGAGGTATGACTCCATAGCACTCTACTGAGGGTGACATAAAGAGACTTTATCTCAAAAAAAAAAAAAAAAGAAAGAAAGAAAACTTAAAGAATTCATGATTCACGAAACTTAAGTACAAGGACTTCCCTTAATGCCATTTGGACATTCATATACTGGGCATTGGGCTAGAAGGATTAATTAGGAAAACAAGCTAGGTGAGGTGGCTCATGCCTGTAATCCCAGCACTCTGGGACACTGAGGCAGGTGGATTGCCTGAGCTCATGAGTTTGAGAACAACCTGAGCAAGAATGAGACCCCTTCTAGGGTTGCACTGTGACTCAAAGGAGTAAGGCGCCGGCCCCATATGCTAGAGGTGGCAGGTTCAAACCCAGCCCCGGCCAAGAACTGCAAAAAAAAAAAAAAAGAATGCTGCGGCCTCACAGCTCACAGCAGCCTCAAAAAAAGAATGAGACCCCTTCTCTAAAATAAAATAGCCAGATGCTATGGTGGGCCTATAGTCCCAGCTGAAGAAAGAGAATCACTTGAGCCAAAGAGTATATGGTGGTTGTGAGCTATGATGCCACAGCACTTTACCCAGGCCAAGGGCAACAAAGTGAAACTCTGTCTCAAAAAAAAAAAAAAAAATTAGGAAAACAGCTCTAGGGAAAAAGCTGAATTATTATTTTTTAGTTTACAGTTGCATTTTCTCAGATGGAAATTAGTGCAGTTTACTAAAAACCACTGAATTAGATGTCTTTAAAGTAGAAATTTATAGTACATGAATTATATCTCAGCACTCCTTATTTTTAAAATGTCATTGAACTTCCTTAATATCAACAAAGCCTATCTTTCACTCTAATAATTTAAGCCTGTTTGTATTCCCACTCCCATTATTTCATAGCCTCTTAGAAAACTTATTATAATGAATAAAACCAAGACTTGGCTCTTTGAAAAGATTCATGAAATTAATAAATTCCTAGGCAAGAATAACCAATATTGGGATTGAAAAGAGACGTTACTACAGATCCTATACACATTAGCATGATTTTAAGATAGTTATAAATGGCTTCATGCCAAAAATTCAAAATTTTGCATGAGTTGGATATAATCTCAGAAAACGAAACTTAGAACAACTGACACACAAAGAAATAGATGATTCGAATAGTTCTATAGCTATTCAAGAAATTATATCTGTACTTAAAATTCTTCCACTTCAATCCCGAATACCCCTCTAAAACTCCCAAGTCCAAGTAAATTCTGTATAATGTTTAAAGGGCATGAGGACATGCCTGACTACAGCCCCAGGCGAGGGCTATTTGTGCATGGATCACTTTCGCCCTGAGTTTGGAAGTGAAAGAGGGTCGCAAGAGAATCTTTGGGGAAGAGAAGAAAGAGAGTGATGGAGAGCCACAAGAGATAAAGGAAGAAATCCAGGAAGGAGCATTTTCATGGAATGGACAAGAAAGAAATTCCAAGGTGGGAGTGGCTACCTGAGCCTTATGTGGAGCAAAGGCCAAGGGCAAGGCTCTCACTTGTCGTGGAAGGACTGTAGCCAGGGCGGTTTCTCCCCAGCTGGGCTTGGCAAATTGTATTGCTCTGCTGTTGGGGTGGGGGTTACATTTCAGCCTTTTAAAGTGTAGATGGACAGTAAGGAAGGGGAAAGGAGAGAGCATGAGTTACCTCCTGGGAAGTATGGCAATAACTCAAAGGGCAGGAAGGAGAAGGGCTAGAGACTGGGCAGGTGACTGGAAAAGGCTGGGCAGAGACAGGACAGGAGGGGGCGGGGCTGGGGCCAGAGACAGCCGCTCTGCCGCCCTGGCTCCCAGGGTCTCTCCAAGGCAACAAACTGTTTTCCTCCTTTGTTCTTTTCTCCAGTGTCCCCATGCTTATTCCTTTCTCCATCCTGAATTTGTTTTTTCACTTTCTCTAATTACATAGCCAATTCATTTCTTAACCCAAGAATTGATGTTTATTAAAGGAAAAAACAGCAAGAAATGAGGAGGAATAAGAAAAAACAATAATAACTATAAAAAGCAAATGTGAAAGTTGAAGTAACTAAACCCAGGGACATTTAATGTAGGCTCAAAAACCTTTCTGTAACTCCGTTGCTCCAAATGATATAATTGCCCCCAAATTTAATTTTCTTAACACTGGCCCTGAATCTCTCTCTCACACATACTCACACTCACTAATTTGTCTGTTGAAGAATGTCAAAAAAAAAAAAAAAAAGGGTTCATATATTACAAATCATCTAAAGTACTTTATAAAAGTTTCAATCCTTAAGGAAATAAATTTCCATTATTTAACTTCCTATTTGGGAGCCCCCGCTATTTGGCACTTAGCATTTTTTTTATCTTGTCCCACATCATGGTAGTTGATGGGGACTTTTGGTATTTCCATTATATAAACAAAGAACCCAGGTACAGAGAACTTGGCTAACTGGCCCAAGTCTGCGGAGCTCTCACCTGGTGCAGGGGGAGCTGGACCTATATCACAGACCAAGGCTCTAGGAGCCAGTGAGTGGGCCCATGGCAGTGTGGGACCTTACCTGCAGTAGCTGGACTGTTTCTACTTTATAAGACACAAGTTCTGTTTGCTTTGTCAACAAGGAATGCATGAGAGTCCTTTCACCAGGTTCAATGTCACGGAAGCCATATGGTTTAGAGGGCAGTCAACCTCTGTGGCCATGTAAGCAGCAATTAGTACAGTTCTATTTAAAAGAAAAACAACCAACCAACTGCTTACTACCTTCGTAAAACAAGGATTTTTTTGAACATGGCTCTAAATTAACAACTTGACCAGACCACCAGAAGTTTTGACATGTTAAAAACCAGCTTTTTCAATAGAAGTACAATGGGCTACATATGTGATTGAAATTTTTCTTTAACCATATTAAAAAATAAAAAGAAATGGGTGAAAATAATTTTAATAATATATCATATTTAACTCCCATATCCAAACTACTACAGTTTCCACATGCGTGTAGTATAGAAGCAGTGGTGAGCTGCTCTGCACGCCTCTTTTCCAGCTCAGCCTTCTAAGCCGAGTGTGTTCTCCTCTCTGTGCCCGTCTCCGCTCAGACTCACCGTCTTGGCTTCCTCTCTGACTCCCTCCCGTCATCGGCAGGAACCTTTTCCTCCACTGTAACTTTCCCAGAGGTTCAAAATATCCCAAGTCATTTTTTTTTTTTTTGAGACAGAGCCTCAAGCTATCCCCCTGGGTAGAGTGCCATGGCATCACAGCTCATAGCAACCTCCAACTCCTGGGCTCAAGCGAGTCTCCTGCCTCCGCCTCCCAAGTAGCTGGGACCACAGGC
>CAUYQV010174081.1:0-29251 GCA_963574575.1 Galagoides demidoff | reverse complement strand
GTTGTTACTTCCTGTAGCCCTCTTCTCTCATTGGAATATACAATCCACATGGGAAAAAGAGTGTTCATTTTGTTCAGTGATTTATCCCAAGTCCCTACACTAGTGCCTGAAGCCTAACAGGCACTAGTAAAAAATATTCCTGTTGTTGAATGAATACAGTAAAATGACCCTTCGATTTTCCATTACAGAAATGCTGCATATTTTGACGCAGACCAAGGAAGATGTCCTAATATCATTCCCCTCCTGAGTAGAACATTCCTATAGCATTTAAAATCCCCATTATTGTGTGCCTCTAATACGAACAGTGCTATATCTGCAAATGCACCGTCTCCTCATTTATGGTACGGTTTACTAGTAAGACCTTTCGTCTTTTCATCCCTTATACACATTTGGGTTTACAACCAAGCACCGATGAAAAATATTTGAAATACAATGATTAGAACAATTTAAAAAATGTAAAACATCATAATAAATGTTTCTACAGGATTTTCCTTTCTTAGGTATTCTAAGTTATCTGGAGATGATTTAAAGCACATGGGAGAATGTGCATTGTTATGTGCAAATACTCTGCCATTTTATATAAGAGAGGAGCATCCCCAGATTTCCATATGCCTGTGGGGTCTTCAGTTCCCCAGACATGGAGGGGAAACTATATATATATATATATATATATTATATATTTTATTATTTATTTATTTATTAGACAGAGTCTCACTATGTTGCCCTTGGTCGAGTGCTGTGGCATCACAGCTCACAGCAACCTCAAACTCTTGGGCTTAAGTGAATCTCTTACCTCAGTCTCCCAAGTCACTGGGACTACAGGCACCCGCCACAATGCTGGGCTGTTTTTTTGTTGTAGTTGTCATTGTTGGTTAGCAGGCCCGGGCTGGTTCAGACCCTCCAACTTTGGTGTATGTGGCCGGCACCCTACTCACTGTGCTATGGGTGCCACCTATTTTATATAATTTAATATGTTTCTATATACAATGAAATTTAATGTGTTTGCTAAAATACTTAGACATGATGGGGAACAAAGCATGTGAAACTAAACTGTTAACTTTAGAAATTTATTTTTGTGGATTATACAAAATCGCATGTTAACACCATATAACGGGGCATTCTTATACTGTATACTTGGACAACAGAGTTCTAGAAAAATTCACGCAGCATGTGTCTGTGGCTCCCACTGATACATCTTACTCAGAAGATAATCACAGATAACTTTTAGACTAAGGTCCTATTTTAGTCAGCTAGAATCATGATGATGCTATGTAACAAATAACTCCTACATTTTAGTGGAATATACCAATTGCCAGCTATGTATTTCTCCTATGTCTCTTCTCTCTCACATTTGTAATGCCTATTAGCCAGAGAAGTCACACGATCAAGCGTGTCATTAAAGGGGCTGAGAAATACCACTTCACCGGCCTTTGGAAGTGAAAGGGAGTCAATATTTTCCATGGAATTATGCAAACGATTACATATTGGTAGAATTTTCAAACCTCATTTAGTCTCAAAGTTTCTTTCATACCAAAGTCAAGGAGAGCTCTATGAGTCTGCCTTGAAAAGAAAGTTTGTTTTATCCTCTCTGAAGGAAATAGAGTATCTGAAATGAATTATGGACTCCAGAGTAGTTCGATGTTTGTGATATAGGAAGGAAGATACACCATAGAGAGCAGAGCTGCCTATGAAACCCGAAATAATGATTAGTGTGGAGCAAAGGAAGGACTATGAAAAACCTGGCCTGTCAAGAAGGTGTCATGAGCCCTCCTTGGAAAGGCTAAGTGACACCCAGCATGGCAAGACTCCTCTCTCATTCAGTAACCATAAAAGGGATGCATTTAGGGTGGTGCTTGTGGCCCAAAGGAGTAAGGCGCCTGCCCCATATGCTGGAGGTGGTGGGCAGCCCAGCCCCTGCCAAAAACTGCAAAAATAAATAAATAAATGGATGCATTTAGAAATGAGAGGTATTTTTCCATTTTCACATGTCCACATGTGTTCTGAATTACTGTCTGTTCTTATAGACATTTATTCACTCAGTGCTAGAGGTCAAGGATAGATTAATGTGGTTCCTGCTTTAGAGAAGCTCAAGGATCTAGTGAAATCAGAAACTGGTTAATATTGTGTCATGGTCTCTGTTTTACTAAATCAATTGCTAAAGTGTCTTTGTATTTACATTGCTATTTTTGTTTGATTTTTTAAAAATTTGTCTTAATAGATTTAGGGGTGAAAAATCACATGGATATACCGTATGGTGGTAAAGTCAGGCATTTAGTGTACCTGTTACCCGAATAGTGGACACTGTACCTGATAGGTAATTTTTCATCCTTCACCCCCTGCCAAGCTCCCCTCTTCTGAGACTTCAATGCCCTGTCATATGGCCATGCATCCCCATGGGTTAGCTCCTACCTATAAGTGAGTACCTGTGATATTTGTTTTTCTGTTCCTCAGATACTTCACTTAGGATAATGGCCTCCAGTTCCATTCAAGTTACTGCAAAAGACATTATTTCATTCCTTTTCATGGCTTAGTAGCATTCCATGGTGTGTGTATATCTGTGTATCTCATATATATGTACATAGACATATAAAGTCCTCATCATTCTTCTGCTCATCAGTTAACTGGCTCTTAGGTTGGCTCCGGATCTTTGCAGTTGTGAATTGTGCTATAATAAACATATATGAGTGCCGGTGCCTTTCTGATATATAATGGCTTCTTTTCCACTGGGTAGATAGCCAGTATTGGGAATGCTGCAACAAAGGTAAGTCTCCTTTTGAGGAATCTCCACATTATTTTTCATAGAAGATTTACTAATTTACATTCCCACCAATTATGTATAAGCTATCCCTTTTTACCACATCCATGACAGCAGCTATTGTTTTTTAACTTTATACTAATGGCCCCTCTGACAGGGGTAAGATGGTATCTTATTGTGGTTTTAATTTGTATTTCCCTGATGATTAGTGATGTTAAGTATTTTTCATATATTTATTAGCCATTTGTATATCTTCTTTTGGAAAATGCCTGTTCATGTCTTTTGCTCACTGTTTAACAGAGTTATTTTTTTTTCTTGCTAATTTGAGTTCCTTGTAGACTCTAGATTGTTGTCGGTAGTATATTTTCTCTAATTCTATATGTTTTATATAAAATGTTTATTGAAAAATGAATGTAATCAATGAATACATTATCTCTATATAATACTGTGGCTCTATAATCTTGTTATAATTTACCCTCTAGCTTACAATGAGTTGTTAGTATTTAATGTGGATAGTCTTAATATATTCATGTAACGCATAAGCGATAACTGAATACATTTGTCTTATTTGGCTAAATATTGATATCAATGTCATTTCCTAATAATTACCACTCTCAAAGTATTTTTCAATGAATAAATTTTCATAAGAATATGAAAATAGCAGAATTTCTGCATACATTTCATCTTTATTGCAACTAAAGCTGAAAATTTTCCTAAAAATTTATATATTATGGACATACAGAATTTGTATATTGATCAAATGAATGGATATGCTTAAGAAAATAAGCATTTTTTTTTACTAGAAATCTCTGTCATTAGTTCAACCCAAAATGTATTTATTAGTCAAAATAATTTATTTACTTTGTGTATAAATTGCAGATATGATTTTTAAATCAACTAGACTGTTGATCTATGTGTTTTGTACATATTAGAAGCAGTTTACATATTTGTTTATAAAAGACATAGAATGAAAGTGTCCAGAATAGCATTAGAACAACATGCTCTACTTTTGTTTTTATTTTTATTTAAGTGCTTAATGAGGGTTCACTGCCTGAATTTGAGTTCACCATTTCTTTCTTTCTTTTTTTTAGCAACAACTTGTAGTAGGAAGCATGACTATGTTGTAAAATGTGGAGGCTGGTGAAGACAATGCTACCCATTGGGTCTGTTATTTCCAAGCTCTTTCCAAAGTGTTCCAGTGTGTGTCCCATAAAATAAGGGTCTATTATGGTTTTATGTTCTTCTGAGTGAAATAATCCAATGAGGTGGCCTAGTAATAGAATCAAAGAATCTGCTTTAATGTGAGTGTGTGTGTGTTAGTTCTGTTTCATCCAAAATGGAAATAAACCTGTATTTGGTAACTGAATCAAATGTTTCTGGGACATATTAAATGCATAATTTATAAAAACTAAAAGTGCCGAAACAACACACAGATTCTACTCGCATTCATTTAGCTATAGAAAATATGCAAAAACTCTAGGTAGAACAGGTTTTGTCTTTTAACATTTTAATGAGCTTTGGGACTTTCATGCATATTAGTTATATTGCCCTAATTACTCATTATAATTCTAATGTGCATTTTATATTTAATTACAATGCTTATAAAGATTTGGTATGGACAGTAAATTATTATAACTAGCATGTGTATAATGATTATGAACTGAATTTATTAACTTTTACACCAGCATTCAGTGTTGGTAACTTTCAATTTCACCTTGGTGATTAACCACATTGTCTGATTAAACAAATATTTATACGGAGTTAATTACAAATGTCAAAACCAGGGTCCACTCTTTGGTTTTTGCCAATTTTCATCAAATTTAATTTTCAGTTTCCTTAACTAATTCCATTACTAAACAAGCTAATTTCAAAATATTTTAAGTAAATATTTTGCATTTTTCTTAATTATTTAAAATATTATAGGCTTTTTAAAACACTTCAATCAGGAGTCTGATATCAGATGCTTTCTACTAGGCTATAGTATTCTCACATTTTGTAAACATCAAGAATAGTTGTCATCTTTCAACAAGAATTCTCTTCCCATCTGGCGTAATGCATTTCCACAGTCTTACATGTTAATCCTGTGCCATGCTGTTTATGCCAAAAAACACAAATAGTTCTATTTTCTATCCTTGAAATATAGTACAGGGCTGTGTATACAGTGGGTAATTAATATATATTATGTGATAATTTGTATTTTAATAACTTTTTAAAATAAAAATTCAGATTCACTCAAAGGAAAGTAAAATCAACCAGAACTTAAATTTGAATGAAATTATAACTTTATCATATGAAGTCTGTATTATTGGACTCTAGATAATTTCCTGACCCAGGTAATATTTACCTTCAGTGGACAAAAGAGGGCACAGAAGACAAAGATCATACAAGAATTAACAAATAATGTTTTTATTTGAAAAATTCCTATGTAAATCTCCATGACATAGTAGTTAAAAGGATTAGAATGAAGGAGAAATTCAATTAGAATCTTAGTTTATCTTTAGTTGTGGGGTGCTAGGCAAGTCTGTTGACATTTTAAAACTTTTTTTTTTTAAGAGATGGGGTCTTGCTATGTTGCTCAGGCTGGAGTGAGTGGATATTCACAGTTGCAATCCCAATACTCATCAGTACAGGAACTTTGACCTGCTCCATTTCTGACCTGGGCCAGTTCACCCCTCCTTAGGCAACCTAGCGACCCCCCCCATCCCAGTAGGTCACCATATTGATGCCAAACTTAGTGTGGACACCTAATTGGCTTAACGGACGACGGCCCAGAATTCCTGGACTCAAGTGATCCTCCTGTGGCGCCACCACACCCAGGAACATTTAAAAACTTTAATACAGAAATGATAAAATCTGCCTCAAAGACTTGTGGCTATCAAATGAGAGAATGCGTATGATGAGGGCGAGAAAGGTGTGATACAAAGTAACCCTTGAAAATGCCATGCTATCACACCAAGGCTGCTGACACCCTGATTCTAGGGATTATTTAACACAGTAGTGTGGATTGCAAACACACCCCTTCCTCATATCTTTCAGGATAACTTCTCTATTGATGACTATGATATATACATGTCATATATGATTATGTATGCATAGGAAAATTTTGTTTTCATATATGCATAAATATTTGTAAATATTTATATCACTTTTTTCTTAAAAGTTACTAACTTGCTACCAGTTGATCACCTTGAACATAATAATTTCTTTTACCTTTCCATTATTTACTATGTACTTGAATTTCTAGTATACTTTCTGCATTACTCTGACCATAATTATCAATAAATATTAATGACATTTATATATGATATAGATATTATTGAATTCCTATGATAATAGTACTATTATAGTAAATCAATTATATATAAACACAGTACTAGTGTGTATAAATTGTATTATACAATTATATATAGAAAATATGTATAATTGTATATGAACATAGCACATATTATTATAGCAGAACTATTCATAATTATGCTATTATCTCCACAGATTACATTGTAGGATCTAAGGAAAAGTTTATTCCTTATGAAATCTACTTTTGAAAAAAAATATTCTATTCTCTAAATTAAAATTTTTTTGAGTAGCATATGTCATTTATGATGTAGCAGCTATAACCACACCTCAAACATAATGAATACTTGTTATGTGAGTGCACAGATGAATGAGTTACAGTTTTCCTATCATGTAGTCTGTCAACTTATGGAAAAAAAACATTTGCAAGATTTTATTTTCTTTAATGGGCTATACCTCTAGGAGAGGTGAAAATAATGAAGTGATAGGTGAAACTTCCTATCAATCTATTCTGTGTTTTATGGCAAGAGTCTCTAAATATTTATTTAATTTTATGAATTAATTAATAAGGTATTTGTTGTGAAGTAAATGTAATTGCATAGATCTCTATCAAGATTTAATTCTCAATACTTTCTGCATTGAAACTGAGCTTGTGTCAAATTATATATTGTTAGTGATAATTTAATGTACAACAATATTACAGTAAATAAAGTTTCCCGCTTCCTAACCTATTTCTTTGTAATCATGAATTAGATCCAACATGCTTGGTCTCACTTATGGGCTCCCAACTTTCCTAACTAGTTCACATTTTTTTATACATAAAGCTCTCTGCCCTCAGTGGATGCCACCAGGATTCCTTGTCATCTCTTTAGTAATTACATATTACACACTTGTGGGAGTCACTGATTTAATGTTTATAGTTCTTTACTTTCACCAAGGGTTTTCAAAGACCTGTTAATCGTACTGTTGATGATTTTTCTGTAACCTAAAGTTAAATTGTTTTGTGATTATGTTGTGGGAGAAGTGGAATGGAAAAGTCTGAGTCTGGAAGTGGGAAAATTGGCTTAATTCAGTTCAGGAGTCCAAGGGCTGAACCATGACCGTTTCCTGGGAAGGGAAAGCCCCCTGGACTCACAGATGCTCTTGAGCCATCCAGGAGTTAGTATTAGATGGGGGGATGTGTAGAAAGGTGAACAGCCCAGAGGAGAAAGCTGGCCTGGGGCCACGAATGTTTGAGTCACCTGTGCCAAGATGGCAGTCCACGTTATGAGTAAGTAATAAGATTTCAGGATTGAAAGAGAGCTTTTAAATATTTGTCTTTTTTAAAAAACTATTCATTATAAGAAGGATTCATATTGTCTAAAGCATACTATCATATGGTATATTGAGTAACAATAAACATTTAATATTCCTGTCTGGGAGAAATATCATTATATAAAAGCAGAGGATATTAAGAAAAGAAAACCACTCAAACAGAACCTAAATCAAAGGCTGTGGTAATTGGTATTTAATAAGTGTTACTGGTGGGACTGCAAACTAATATAGCCTTCTTGAAAAGAAGTATGGAGAATCCTCAAGGAACTCAAATAGACCAATTATTTGATCCCACAACCCTATTACTACCCAGAAGAAAAGGATTCATTTTATCATGAGGACATTTGCTCTCAATATTTCTTATGTATATATAATAATCTGTATTATATGGCTACTGATGATGTTTCATACCTTTTAAATATTTTTCTGAATAGCAATCCTTAGAGTAGTATTAGTCTAAACTCAGAAATAATGAAATATTTTGTTTAAAAATGTGTGACAGTAAGTTCTGTGAAAGAAATACTTTCGTGAAAGAAATACTTTCTCTTTTACTAAAAGAGAAGTAAATAGCAAAAGGAGTGAAAAAATACAAGATACATGAAGGAAATAATTCCTATTTTAATTAGTTTCTGAGAAATTAGTAATGTGAATGTTCTTTCATGTGTATTTCATGTTTCTATTTTTTATTAAACCATTTCATTTTTAATGTCATTTAGTTTTTATGTTTATTTCAAAATGATGGACATATTTTCATGAAAGGCACAGGTAAATTAAATTCTATATGATGAGCAAAACACTAAAAACATAGATTTCATCTTGTGGCAAGGTTAATAATCATGGATTGATGAAGTGACAGGAAGTAGCATTGAACAATTGTCAACACAAGGCAACCATCTCTGTTTTGAGAGAAGGTTTCATAGGATTCCCTCAGATGCTCATGGTTATTTTCTAAGAGACATCATAGAATAATATTTTTCAGACAGTCATGGCATATTTATTTGGATTCAACATTATGGAAAGTCTGTACTATTCTGAGCTAACATATAGTTTGCCATTATTTTTAAATTTTCAAAAATGCCTACTTTCATAACTGAATGTTATTCAATGGAGACTTTAATAACAACCCTAAAATGTGTGTTCCAGTCAGCAATGAAGTAGGAGTGTTTACAAATGTTCTTGAAGCTTCTTAGGGGATTCTTTTTTTATTGATACAAATATTCCTACATCTTTATGTGGTACATATGATACTTTGATACATGCATACACTGTGTGATGATTAAGCTGGAATATTTGGGATGTTCATCATCTCGAGTATTTATCATTTCTACGTGAATATTTCAAGTGTTTTCTTCCAGCTATTTTGAAACATGTAACACCTTATAGTTGACCTTACTCATCTGTAGGTCATTAGAATTTTTCCTTCTACCAATTGATTGACTTTTTATTGGCCCCTGTGCTCCTCCAAACCTCTGGCATTAATCACTCTCTTGTCCACCTCTAGGAGATCAACTTGTTTTTTAGCTTCCACGTGTGAGTGAGACATGAGGGCTTGTCTTTCTGTGCCTTGCTTATTTCAATTAACATATGGACCTCCAGTTCCATCCATGTTGCTGTAAAGGACATGATTTCATGATTTTTATGCTTGAGTTGTGTTCCACTGTGTATATATGATCTCATTTCTTTATCCACTTGTCCACTGATGGACGCTTAGATTGAGTCCATATCTTGGCTACAGTGAATAGTGCTGGAGTAACCATGGGTGTGTGGGTCTAACTTTGATATACTCATTTCGTTTCCTTTGGATAAATGCCCAACAGTGGGATTGCCAGATTGTACAGTAGTTCTCTTTTTAAGTTTTTAAGAAATATTCACACTGTTTCTTATAATAGCTTTACTAATTTATATTGCCATCAACAGTGTGTAAGAGTTCCCTTCTCTCCTCAGCATCTTTTATTTTCTGCCTTTTTAGTAAAAGCCATTGTAACTGTTGTAAAATGATTCTTCATTGTGCTTTTGATTTGTATCTCCCTGATAATTAGCAACATTAAACACTTTTTCATATACTTCTTGGTCATGTGTATGTCTTCTTTTGACAAATGTTTATTCGTGTGTTTTTGCCCACTTTTTTAACAGAATTATTTGTTTTTTTCTTGTTGAATTGTTTTGAGTTTCTAGTATATTTTGAATATTATGCCCTTGTCAGATGGATAGTTTGTGAATATTTTCTGCCATTCTGTAGGTTGTTTCTTCCTTCTGTTGTTTCCTATGCTGTGCTGGAGTTTAATGTAGTCTTGTGGTTTAATATGGTCCCATTTGTCTATTGTTTTTGTTGGTGTATGTGCCAAAAGCTTAACCTTAAAACTTTTTCCTAGAACAATGCCCAGAAGTACTTTTTCTTCCTTCTATTTTCTTCTAGTATTTTTATAGCTTTGGGTTTTACGTTTAAGTCCTTAACCCATCTGAGTTGATGTTTGTATATGGTGAGAATAGAGATCTGGTTTCATTCTTCTGCATGTGGATATTCAATTTTCTCAGCATCATTTACTAAAGATTTATGAAAGAGAATGTCTGTTCTCCAATGAATGTTCTTGGCACATTATTGAAAATCAGTTGGCTGTAAACATATAGAATCTTTTACCATATACTCAAGGTGCTATTTTTCTAAAAGTAGCCCAATATTTGAAGTCATGTAAAGAACTAGAGTAAATGTGTATGCAGATTCTTGTGAGCATTTATGGAGGGAACAGGGCGCCAAAGGAGAAATTCATTGCATGAAACTTATGATATGGAGAGGAGCCAAGATGTTGGGTCTATAGCTCTCTTTTTATGACAGAGAGGAAAAATAGGGCTTAATACTATTTTCCAGGATTAAGGAGTTCTAATACTATAGTGTATGAAACTTTACACATACCCCTGTTTATAACTATTTTGACCTTCCTCCCTTTATATTCTTCAGGCTGCCATACTGAATCTGCAAGGACATTATTACCTACCGTCAAGATCAATCTTTATTCAAAAGAGATATTTATTAATTAACTTAGATATCCTAACACTTTAGGGCATTTATAGTTGAATAAAATAAATGCCTTTCCTTTCAAGGAGTTAGGCTATTTCCATATTAATGTTTGATTACATGTTCAATTACATATATAAAAGGGTAATATCCTGATATAAAATTAGAGAAAGGCTTAGTTTTAATTAGGTGGGCTTTAGACTGATGATTAACCTTATGTATGTAATTTAGCATCATGCAATCCTCTTAGAACAAAGTCTAAATGTTCACTGATTATAGAAATTACATAAAAAACTACATGAAACTTTTTATGTGCTGGGTAATTATAATGATAATGAAGGTAAAACAGGGAAGCAGGGTCATTGATGTCACTGTGGCTAATCAATATTTACTATGTATATCTTTCTCTAAAAGAAGGAGGTGGAGGAGGAAGAGAGTAAAAGGAGAAAAGAACAGAAGAAAGAAGAGGAAGAGGAAGAAGCAACAGCATCGTGTGGGTAACATAATCTGAGCGAGATAAAGCGGTCACCTAACCCAGGGTACCAGTGTCTCCAGGCATCGTGCCCCAGTCCCTCCTCACACAGTGTCCCTAGCAGAACACAGCAATAATAATTAATCTATAGTCAGCGCATACATGCTATGTGCCAGAAACAGCACCAAGTTCGTTAGCTGCATTCTCTTATTTAAGAACTCAGCATGCCTGATGCTATATTATTTTTATCTTTCAGAGGAGAAAGCTGAAGTTAGATGGTTAAATAATCTCCCCAGACTCACTTAGCTGAAAAACTGGGTTCTAATCCAGGACTGTCTTGCTCAGAAATTCAAGCATAGGTTATTCCCCAAGCACTCTAGATATAAATATGTCTGCTTGATAACTTTCACTACGGGAGCACATTCTTTTCTTCTCAGTTAAGGCACCACCTCTTCTTTGAAGTCCTGCCCATCTTCCGCAGGAAACCATCACCCCTTTAGTGGGTGCTCGTCATGGGTACCATTGGGCACCTATTACCAGGCAGCAGGGAGAGCTCGGGAAGGATTTATACTCTATGCATGCCTCTGAGCAAGATGTCTAATCTCTGTAGTCCTGTTTATTATTAGTAAAATAATACTAATTCCTTTCTTGTAAACTTGTAAAGATTACAGAATATGAAAATGAAGCATTGAGAATATGATTCTCCAAGTAGGATGTGACCTGCACAGTAATAGGACATAGACGGAGCATTTAGTCTGTGCCAGGAACCATTCTAAGCACTTCTCATGTGCCGACTCATTTAACCTTCACAGCAATGTGGTAAGTACTATTATGATTTCCACTTTACAGCTGAAGGAAAGAGAAGATGTCTAAGGTCATTGTCTATACCATTACTGCCTTAGGGATGACACACCTTTGAATTTAGTGACCTTCCTATTCTCAGAGAGGAACATTCTGAGCACACGGTGGCATCTCCCGGATGTTTGCACAGTGTATCTCCAATGCTCGCCTTTAGTATTTCCTGGATCCCTCTCAAAATCCCTTCACTTCCCTTTCAAAATCTAGATAATACTACAGTGTCTAAGTACTAAGGAAACACTCTTTTGTGGTTTTTACTATGTTCATGTTCATTGCATCTGTTAAAAGGAAGAGAAAAAATAAAAATGAAACAAATCAGAATAAGCCTATACCCCAAATTCATATTCTCACACAAGAGCTGAAGCCTCTCGCTTATAGGTGCCGTCGTGTCCAAGGAATCACTTCATTTTCTCTGTCACCTGTGCTAGTTCTCAGAGGACAGTGTGGGTAACTGGAGAAACAGCCCACATTTGCACGGAATGCTTCTGCATGTCTGACAATGACTAGAGGTACAGGAAAAAAATAGGATACAAAACAAGGTCCTCACATCCAATCCCAGAATCTGTCAACCAGGTGAGCTTATGCTCTAGGACTATATCAGCTGAAAACCAGAGTTGCAATTAGTAAGCATTTTCTCAATTCTTCAGCGTGTAGCTACTCAGAGCCGGCTCCACAAAGCCCTTTCTCATGACGCAGATTTTATAGCCCTGTCTCTTTTGTTGCTGCTGTTGGTGAAGACGCTGTCAATATTTTCTCAGTCTTTGCATCTCAGGTGGCTTGTGGGGAGTACGGGTGACACTGTGGCAGTGCAGTGAAAGAATATGTTTGTAAGGTCAGGCATAGTCCGTGGATACCAGTATGTTAAAACCTTTTCTAAAACATCCTCTGCACGGCTGATGAGGGGGAAGTGAGAGTCAGCAGCCATTACTCACTTGTGTTTGGGCCCCAGGCGTTCGTGGCCTGCCCAGTAATGCTGTGCGGGCTCGACGCTTGTCATCAATGCACCTGAGAAGCAGAGGCAGCAGGAAGGGAGACCCACGTTTCATCCAGAGCATCTTTGTGATGTATTAGGGGAGGGATGAAGGAAGGGGATGAAAAACACAAAACCAATGAGGACCTCCAAGGAAAAAAACAGGCCACCGTCCCAGGACACCTTCCTCCTCTCCCTCCAGAGGACGATCACTATGACTTTTGCAAACAAACACCCATGGGTTGAGGCAGAACTGCTCTGCTTCTTTCCTTGAATGGTTGGTTCCAGCCTACCCTTCCAAATCTTATTTCAGTTACCACAATTATGAGCCTACTGTGTGTCCTCTATTCTCTAAGAGCAAGTGATGTTTGGACCATGAATGAATGAACTGCCGTCCAGCCCGGAGTTTCCAGTGTGGGTGACCCTGTGAAGAAACACATTAGGTGCTAAGTGCACTCCACGTTGGATTCACTGTTAGTTAATGTGTGGCCACCCTGCTGTCACAATGAGATGAGAAGTCTTGGCCCTGGACAGAGTTGGCATTATGAGCCTTTTGGCTGTTAGAGACTCATGGGGTACAGACCGCTAATCTTCCTGGAACATGGCGCTCCCGTGAAACTGAAACAATGCGCTTGGCTTCAAAAGATCCATTCCCATCTCAGGACGTCAAAGGGAATTATTCTCCTTCACACCTTTCTCCAGTCTTCCCAGTGATTTAAGCCTGGAAGCACCATGAGTGGAATATTCTAGCTCCTATTAATGGTAGGAATTTCCTCTCTTAACAAAAGTGATAGAACTGTGAATCTTTTGAACTGAATATTCTTACCAATTTAAATCTCTCCTAGAGAGACAGTTTCTTATAAAATAAAATTCTTCTTTAATAACGCACTATCAGATTAGAGGAAATTATCTCCATAGCTAGATATAGAAGAGCTTAAATATTTGATCTCTAAGTGGAAAACGGTGGAATCACTTATTATCTATTAAAAATCAAGGCTTCTGACTAGAATGCAATGTGTCCCCACTCTCATTTGGAGACAGCAAACCCTGCGATATGAATACGTGGAAGTGAATGGGTTAACACATATATCATTCTTACCCCTTCTCGCGGCCCCATTTCTTAGGCATTCTGGACACAGAGCATGAACTCAACAGAGATGGAAGCGAATGACTCCCCAGCATTGGATAATTAGCCCAAACTTCAGAGACAAAGAAGTTCCTCCCAAATCTTCAGAAAACCAGCTGCTAATTCTGCTGGTGTTGATTTTGCAGAACCCACACAACGAAGTATGTAAATCCACTAACTGAGATTGTGTTTCTGAGGACACTGCTCATTATGACTGTATAATAAACGGGAGTGCACAAGTCACCATTAGCACAGAACAGACTGTTGGGGCAGCAAAGACAGCAGCTGCCACAGCTTGACAGCTTTCTTGTTAGGGAAGCAGCTTTACTGACAGCCTATTTGATTGAAAACCACTGTTCACTGACAGCGTGTTATAGCTGATATACATATGTATCTCAGGAGAAATGAGACAGTGCTGAAGACCCACGAAAAGACGAGAAGGTAAAGCTCTGTGAACTATACTAAAAAAGAATGGAGCTCCTGTAGAGCAGGTCGATCAGTGTATGAAAACATTTTGCTCACAGAAAAAACCACACAGATAAAAAAAAGCATGGGAAAAGCATGCCCGTGACCCAGGGTGGGTTTGCTCTGCATCCTGAAATCAGTCCTCCTGTCAGGGGAGTTTTATTTGCAACCACATGATGCCCAGGTGAACAAAGTCCCCGTGGAAAGGGACCAGTCATTCCACTTCTGAAATCTCCAGACTGTCACAGGATGCAGATGGGGGAAGAAAATCACTGTCTCAGTTTTGAACTTTGAGCAGAAGCCCCACTAGCAGAGTGAGGATGGCATCCGTGAGCAGAGCCGGTGACAGCCAGTGCCGGCAGGTGGGGTGACGCTGCCGAGGGCAGACTTGACAGTGCACTTTCATGCTGAAAAGCTTCTGTTCCAGCAGCACGGGCCTCTGCCTGAGCAGAGACGTGAGGATAAGAATAGTGCAGATATTCTAGGGTTACTTAGAAAGTGACAAGGATGACATGTCACTGGAACAAGTGCACAGACTCACTCATTTGGACTTCTCGGCGAGGTTCCCTAATTTATGTTCCCCAAGCTCTTCCTTAGAATGATCCATATGCTCGGGGCCTTAGGAAGTACGGTGAGTTAATGCATTTACCTGAGGCTTTGTCCAAGTGCCCATTTATCATCATCACATATTTTGGCAGAGTTTCTGGCCTCCATACAAATGAGAGACAGGATCAGAATAACCAACAAGCCTGCAGGTCAGGAGAGCAGCGTGGTGGCGCTCACAAGTTGATTCAAGCAGGCTGGCAGGGCTGTGCCTCTCACGGCTGCCAACCCCAACCGTTCTGGTGTCAGTGCTGCTAAGAATGAGTGTAACCTGGCAGGGGGAGTAGAAGGGCTTGAACCAATGGCAGAATGTCTATGCCATGGAAGAAAGCTAAATTATAAAGTTGGTCATGTTAGGAAAAGATGAGAGATAGAACAATGGTAATTCAGTGGAGAGAGAGAGAAGAGAAAAAGGAAAGAGGGAGGGAAGAGGAGAAAAGGAGGGGGAGAAAAAGAGGTTAGAGAGCGTGAGATCAGCTTTGTACAAATGGAGTATTTTTTAAATGGCAGTGAGATCACAAATGAACCAGGGCAGTGGGTTTTTGCTTCTGTGTTCAACTTGCTCACTCCTTCCTTCATTCACTGCACTTGCTAGAGCAGTCAAGTCCAGCTCTCGCTTTGGTATTTAGTATGTGGGGGGATCTATAAACGCTCATTCTAGCTGGCTGTGGGCAATTTGTAAATATCTGTTCTACAGAAGCAAAATACACTTTTCCCTCATCTCCTTTGATGCTTCTTTTTCTGAGAGCCATAGCAACAAGAGTTTGGGGAAGATAGTCACAGTTTTATCTAGGGGTGGACCTGTGAACATGACTTTTTTGAGGACCAATGTATTCAGAAGTTAATAGGCAAAGTTCAAAATGAAGAAGCAGAGTAAGAGACCAGACAAAGAATGAAATTGTGAACTTGGTATAACCAGACCCTTCACATAGAATTGCTGTTGTTTTGGACAACCAGATCCACCTGATGGAGCAGACAGCCTCTTCTAGTGTGGTAGAAGATGGTGTCAATCACACAAACCCCTAAACATTCCCCCTTTTCCTCCCTGACCTGACTCAAAAGTTTCCCATGGAAGTTCTTACAGTGATGTGAAGTCTATTAACAAGTCTACAGAACACAGTACCAAAGTAGTCAAAGTACATTCCTGCAACCTGCTTGGGCAGGAGAGCCCTAACGTTTCACTCCACATGTGTTTTCAGTGATGGTGAAGGTATTGGTGATTTCATGACTGCAGGAGTATCTTTGGCCAGAAAAAAATGAACTATTAGAAAATTGGTTTTAGAATTAGAGAATACATTTCAAAGTCAAGCAACAAAGGTTGCATTGGATACATTTTCACTGACTTTTCAGTTGTACTAGGCTAATTTCTATGAAAGAAATATATCACCCTATTACCGTGTTTCCCCCCAAATAAGACCTACCCCCCAAATAAGCCCTAGCAGGATTTCTATGCATTTGTTAAATATAAGCCATACCCCGATAATAAGACCTAATGATAGGCGTGGCTATGCAGATAGCCACGTCATGTATTTTGGTGCAGAGCAGTAAGGAAAACTAGAATACCCTTTATCTGCCACAGCTCCTTTCTCTGAGCTGTTGGCACTTGTGCGGGTGCGTGTGTGGTAACCGCGGTGGCAGGCATCCTATTGTGCATGTGCAAACAGCTAGGGGAAAGGAGTTCACGCATTACTAGAGTCAGCTCCACCAACAAGGTCCACTCCCCCTGTCAGGTTCCAGAAGAAGATGACTTAACTGTATTTGAATAAATGTAGATTGTTGAATTCTACTTAATAAAAATAAGACATCCCTGAAAATAAGCCCTAGTGTGTCTTCTTGAGAAAAAATAAATATAAGACAGTGTCTTATTTTCAGTGAAACACGGTATACATATTGACTCTATGTGTTTCCAAGATCTACTTTTTGGAAGCAGGATGGAGAGGGAGAGAATCAGACTTAAAGGAAGAGAAAGGAGGACAGCGTTATTCTGGAAGCTCTCACTACTGGGATCATATTCCAAACACAATACACAATATGCAATTTGTAAACTCCAGGCTTCTTCAAATTCAGCCTCAGAAATATTGTAATCTTCCTAAATCCAGTAAGACCATGCAAACAATCCAGACTCATTTGGTGATGAATGGATTATCCTTCAGGATGGATAATTGATGTGATTTGGAATCATAAATAGTCAATATAAGTCATTCATTAGTGTTCCTCATGGATTTCACAAAAACTGAATCAAATTTAAATGAATAATAAAAATTGATGACAGTTTTTATTACTTAGAAGAAAATATGACATAAACTTCTTGGGAAAACCATTAAACTGCCACAGAGAAATGGACCGAAAGCAGTGGATGGAGCATCTCTTGCCCAGTTCAGAGGTTTCCCTTGGGGCTGGAATTTTCTTCCCTACGTAGCCACCGGGACAACTTCACATCTTTTTCAAGCCCCACTTCAAACACCACCTTCTCTCTGATTCCTACACTAAAAACTCTATTAAGAACACAATTCCCAGCTCAGTGTCTGTGGCTCAAGTGGCTAAGGCGCCAGCCACATACAACCTGAGCTGGTGGGTTCGAATCCAGCCTGGCCAACCAAACAACAATGACGGCTGCCTGTAGTCTCAGCTACTTGGTAGGTGGAAGCAGGAGAATTGCTTTGAGCCCAGGAGTTGGAGGTTGCTGTGAGCTGTGGTGCCATGGCCCTCTACTCAGGGAAACTCTGTCTCAAAAAAGAACACAATTCCCAGCACCCAGTCTCTCTTTTTACCTTCTCTACTCCTTCCTTTTTCTGTAGCACTTAGTGTTATCTAATATATTGTGTACTTCGGTTTCATTTTGTTTTTAATGCCAATTGTCTACAGTCTGTCTTCTGCTAAAGTGAAAGCCCCATGAAGGCAGGGTCTGTTTTTCTGAATTGTGTATCCCCCAGATGCTGAGATGGTGTCTGGGAGGTGAGAACGCAATACATATATAGCTATTGAACGATTATAATCAGTGAGAGATCTTGGGAGAGGAACCATACACATGGTTCAGCTTCTGCATCATTTTATCAGCTGTGGTGAGGATTAAGTGGGGCGGTGTCAAAGTGTGTAACACCAAGCCTGGCACATCCTTGTGAAGTAACTATCCTGGTTACTAACACTGAGGGGGCCTTCCCTGCGACCAGAAGTCTTCTGTGTTCCTTCCAGTTCTATAGAGAACCTTCCTTAGGGGCTTATTACAATCACTCCCCCAGACTACTATCTGTTCATATATTGCAAATTAAGGATTCTGAAGTCTGCTAGGAAGAACTATTTTTTCCCCTCACACAATTTCTCCCTTTAGTCATTTTCCTACGGGCTGTCCTCATACCACTCACATATTTATAGAAGGCTAAATTGTATACAATTTTGCTACCTTGACAATCTATATTAAGGCATTCTCTTTTGCAACCCTACTCCTCAAATCCAAATTGGGAACCAACCCATGAAATAATCATGCCTTTAAGTTTTGCTTTTTTCAATTCTGGCAGAAGACTTAGATTATGTTCTAGTTTGGAGATGTTTTTAAAGCAACTACCCATTTTCTGACTTTTGAAAAACGCAAGCATGTTCAGAGTTCTTTGCACACAGAATGCATGGACTACACGTGTATTGGGTGTTAGGTAAATCAAATTGGATGGCATAGCTTGAAACTAACAGCTCAGTGTCATAAATATTCAGCACAGCAATGTTCCCTCAAAAACTTTAATCCTCTAATGCAGAACATTTTAAGCTCTTTTTTTTTTTAAATTAAATCATGGCTGTGTACATTAATGCAATCATGGAGTACAATGTGCTGGTTTTACATACAATTAATTTTAAGCGCTTAGTGACAGTTTTATTTACCACATATTAACTCCTCTTTATATACAGTAGCCTTAGGAATATAATATACTGCTGAATTACGTGGCTTTTCTCATTCTTGCAACAGTGAAATACCAGTAGTCTCTCAATATGTTTTTACAATGCGGTAATGAATGAGTGAAATAAATCATTACTTTAGGGATTTTTTTCTGTTTTTTAAATATTCAATAGAACCATTTTTGAAGCTCATGGTAAGATTTAACTTTTAGAGGAAATGACTAAGCCTGAAGTTTCTGGACATTTGAAGAATATAGCGGAAGTAAGAGGCTCACATTGATCTTGACAGTCTGAAGGTCTTTGACATATTACGTAGATGGGAAAATGGCTATTAAATTTCAATCAGGGTTAATCAGCTGACACATCTCGGGCTGTAGAGCAGTTGATAAATGATTGGGAAGTTCCATATTTAACCACTGCCTGGCTGCCTTGCAAGCCACAGGTCATGAACTGTAGGCAGGTGTTTCTGGGCTGCTTTATTCCTAGGGAAGAAAAATTCCTTCCTGGGATTTTATTGTCTAGCTTCTGTTACTCCCCTTACCTTACCAAAGTGAAAATATTCGTGAAACTTTGCTCAAAAATGTGAAAGTTTCCCATTAAAGTATTTTGGTCTTTCCAGACGACGATGGATTTTTGTCATTCTCAACGACATCCATGCTTGTATATCTGTGTGTGTGTGTGTTTATATTGCTGGATACACTTATTCATGAATATATTATATACATACACACGAGACATACACATAGACATACATGCCTAGATCTATATTCACATATGACATGAATGACAGAAATCAATGTTTTAATTAGCATTTCATTTCCCTCTCTGTGATCTCCGAGGGGATGATGGCTGGGAGTTGGTAGGTCACCCTGAATGGGCACGATGTCTCTTCTAAAAAAAGAATCATGTTCGAGAAATTTATAACTAGCTCTATAACATCACTGACCCGAACCCTCATTACTTAGGAAAATGTACCAGAAATGTCCGGAAATTAATGGGTTTATTTTCCCTGAGAACCACACATGATAATTAAGAGGAAGATGGATCCGAGGTCAGAACTTTTTAACACACTTGTTCATCCCCGGTTCTCCTAAGTTAGAACATTTACCAGAGAGCAAGAAAGGCTGTTTGAGGAATGAAAAAAAATAATTAACGAGCATCACACATTTGAAAAATGGCCTCTCTCTCCATGTTTGGAAATATATATAGTATTTCTCAGTAGGCCATAACTGAGTCTGTTTCGGCTTGACCAGTCTCAGACGGAAAATGCATCTGTCTTTCGGAGCATTACGAGGAGGGCTCTTCAGGGTTTTCATAAAATAAATATTAAAAGGTGATGAATGATATCAGAAGAGGACAATTTATATACAATTAATGTTTCTAACTTAAATTATTATCCCTGCATATATTAACATTCTTACTACTAATTATTATTACAGATACAGACTCTGAGTAAACACATTAAGAAAATATATAGCTGTGGATGTGGTATTTCACCTTAAGTAAAAATAATCTTTGTGTTTCAAATGTGTTGGCTCTAGTCATATCAAATTAGCTTTATTTAAAAAGATATGCTGATTGAACACCTTCTTACCCAGCATGAGAAAAAAACAGCAGAATTCTCTCTATTAGGCCAAACGTGTTCAGGGCTCTCCTGCCTCAATCCTGTTCATTCTCCGTCACCCCCACCACGTCCCAGGCCGTCCACAAGGAAGTTTACTTTACCATCGTTCTTTGGTCCCCTGATACAAGGGCTAGGGCTTCTAAGAACTTACAGAAACTCATCATGCTTTTCCAACCCAGGTGTCCATTAACTTAGATTTATAAATAACTTTCTGAAATTTGATCAGCCCCAATTCCTCTCAATGCACAGAGTTTGCACTGGCCTAATTTCTGGTGAGGAGCAGAGCAGTGCCTCTGCCTCACATCTTTATTTATGTCATTATTAGTAAAGAATTAGGCCTTTGGCCACAATAAACATTTGGGGCCACACAAATCAAGTGCTTTGATTCTGTGCTAGTTAGTTGCCGACAAGCTGTTTGCCTTTTTGCTTCCTCCTTCCTCTTGACAGGCCTCAAGGACCATTCCGTGGTCAGTCTGAGAGCTTTCATTCATTTGTTAGTTTCCCTATGGTGGTGAGCGACGGCCAGTGGCAACACGTGTGGTGACAGTTTGTGCACTTAGCACATGATACACGTGGCCACTGTGTTTCCATGAAAATTACATGTTATGACATGGTTCATTCAAAGATTATCACAAAAGTAGAGGCTGTAAGGAGAGCAGGTAAAATATATCCTACATATATGTGAGAGATATATATATGCACACACACATAGATGTATACATGTACGTATGTATGTGTGTGTGTGTATGGGGGAAGCAATGGAGAGCCTCTTCATTTCCAATAAGAAATAATATTTAGTATATCCTATTAGTTTTTCTTGAGCCAGAAAAATATGTAGTCACCTGGTGCTGTCCCCATTCACAATTCTTTATAACTTTCCTAAAAGAATGCTTTGGGGTTTAAAACATCATATAAATCAGCTTGGCCCAGAAACAATTTTGTTCAGAAAATTCAATTTAAAACAAAAACCAGAGCAGTTTCTGAATTACCTGACCACAGGGAAGAAGAAAGCATTTCGGCTATCTAAAGATGTATATGCATGGAAACAAAAACATTTTTTTAAAGACTAGCAAGGCCCAGGAAACAAACAACTTGCATACGAGCTATATCCTAGTGAAATCCAATAACGTTTATGAAAGTAAAGACTGTTCACTTGGGGTGGGGGGGGTTCCTGTTCTCTTATTTTAAAAATAAGAAAACTGTGTATCAGACAAGTTAATTGATTCATTTAAGGGACAAACATAACATTACAACCGTCTGCGAGAAGATGTTTCAGTCTTGCAAAAATTGTGCAGAGTGCAATCAACAGGGAATTAGGAGGCCTAGGTTTTGTTTCTGGCTTTTATAACCAGATGAGACTCTGGGCAGACCACGTAACTGTTCAGTATCCTCATTGGAAACCTCCTGGATGGGCACTGGAGCTTCCGCAGAGGCCTCTGTCCACCCTGAAGGTCTGTGGGTGGTTTTCTCTCTCTCTCTCTTTTTGTTTAGTTTGTTTTTCTGTGATCCTTTAATGCCGCCCTGACTATAACCCTCCCTGTCCATTACTCACAGGACTGGCCTGGGAGACTTTTCTTGTCTTGATCTGACTAATCCATTATGTATCTCTACCATGCTCAGTTTCCATTCTTGCCTTTCCTTAATGAAACCTATCTATTTTTTTTTATTTCTTTAATTCATCTTTTTCATTCAGTTAGTTAAATAAGTTCCCTGATCCTCTGAGCTAAACTGGGTTATTCTTTCCTTGTCTGCAGTTTCTTAATTTGGCCACTTTGCGTATATGTGTGTATACATACGTATCTACACACACACACACACACACACGTAATATGTATATATTACAAAGGCTCAAGACACACAGGAAAATGTCTAATTTTAATTTTGATCAAAGGACTATAAATTAAAAAAGGGCTATTATTTTACATTTAAAACATGAAATTATTAGGAAATGATAATTTTCAGTGTTAACTATATATGCAAAAAAACAAAACAAAACAAAACCTTTATATTCAGAGAGCATAACTGTTAAGTTTGTGTAGCCTTTTCAGAAGGACTGCCTGGTAACATGTATTAGAAGGTTTGAAATGTTTATCTGTGATCCTAGAATTCCAATTTGAGGAATTTATCTTAAGGACACAAACAAAGATGTACAAAAAAGCCATGTACAGGGATTATTATCATAGGATTAGCACTTAACTAAATTGGAAACAACCTATTAAACAATAAAACCTTGCCTTAAACTGTGGTGTATTTATATAAAATACAATTTAACCATTGAGAATAATGTCCCTGGGGTTTGATTAATTACCTGGAAACAGGATGACATACACCTTAACAGTGACTGTTTTGTGGTGAGTATTCTTTTTCTCTTTATTTTCTGATTTGTAAAGCCAACAATGAACTTGTATTACATAGTCAGAAGAAGTCAGGCTGGAAATGCAGAGAAATGTTCTGTGTTCACTGTCAGGGTGTCCTAGGGCAGACGCCCTAAGTGGAGGGCGTCTAAATGATAGTTAGAAACTCTGAAACGTGAAGCTTCTCTCCTTCTGTGTGAGCCGACCACAAGTCAGACCGTTTTCAGCCTCGGTCTCCACAACAGTCAAATGAAGAGTTTGGCAAAGGACGATCTCTCTTACATTCTTAATATTTTTTACCCTATACGTCCATTAAATGCCCAATTTATGAAAAAAAGGGAAAACACGAGAATTAATCCTGTTGCGTATGAAACACGTAACAGCTGATGAAGGATGGAGGTTTATAATGAGCAGATGGCAATGATGGAGACTATTTCATTCCCAAGCTGACACTCCAGATTTTAAGTACCTTCAAATTAAAATAAATGAATAAGGCAGAGCAGAGAAAGCCTATTTTTCCCCCTTATCACTTCTTGCTGGAAAGATGTCTAAACTATGGAGTCAGCCTCTATGGAAAATTTGTGATGTTCACCAGAAATCTCGGTGACCCCTGGGTTGAAAGACCCGTGATTGCCAGTTCCTTTCTGCTCTGAACTGGAAGTTATAGTTGACACTATTTATGGTGCAATGACTCCATACAGATGGGGAAATGAGATCAACTGGCATCAGGACTTTGGGTTCTAATTAGATCCAGCTGTTCTGGGGAAGCTGCATCTTTAGCACCGAAAACTGGTAAGCACAAGTTTCGTATTTTAAAAAGCAGTTTGAACCTGTGAAGCTATAAAGGTAGAAATGAGTAATGTGGAAATGTGGATTGCATCTGTCTTATTAGAAATGTGCACCTGAGTTTTTCTGGTTGTTACGGAGCAGGGGCCAGACAAGTTCTCTCCCTGCACGTTGCTTGTGAACGCACCTGTTTTCTCTTCTTGTTGGCCTTGAATATTTCATGAAAACTTTCTACCAATAAGCTTTATTCTTTAAGTCATCTTTTCCTAAGTTTCGATTCAAATAAATATAATGTCATTACCAGGAGCAGTAAAATAGAATTGTGATTTTTTTTTAGTGTAAAAGAAGAAAGTAATTTTAAAAGTAAATATCAGCTAATATCTGCTACGTGGAGATCTCATTTTGCTTTGTAATAACTTCGAGGCATCAGCCTTCTTCTACCCTTATTTAGGGCAGTAAAATGATAATTAGGGAACATACGACTTTGTGTTTTTCTCTGGAGGAAATATTAACATTGTTCACATAATGCATTTCTAACTCAATCCTGAAAATACTTTGCAAAAAGTAAGACAAATGGAAACCTGCGACTTTGTGGTATGTGCACCATGACCGAGAAACGTATCCCACACATAGTAGGAACTGGAAACTATTTTTTTTTAATTAAGAAAAGGAACTAAAGGATATGAATATTTTTAATTAATAAATTAAATCTGAGCCATAAAAATATTTATAGCAAGAAGGAGTAGCAATGGACCTACTGATGGGGATTAAGCCTTCACTAAGCTCTATTTTCCTTCAGAAAGAGTTGATGGCAGAGGGGATATAATAGCAACGTTGTAAAGAAAATGATCTGAGTTTGAGTCCAGGGTCAGCGCATTACTTGTGTGACCTCAGAGTCTTTACAGGTTTTGCTTTCTACAAAGCGTGTATAATAATGTCCAGCATCCAGGGCTGTTTTGAGGTCTGAATAAGAAATACATGGATTTGGGCAGCGCCTGTGGCTCAAAGGAGTAGGGCACTGGCCCCATATACTGGAGGTGGTGGGTTCAAAACTGGCCCTGGGCAAAAACTACAAAACAAAAACAAAAACAAAAACAAAGAAATAGCTGGATTCCAGAACACCGTTGTACTTACTGTTCACAAACTTCCCATCAAAGCCCTGCTTCACTTCCTTTGCCCTCATCTTTAATTTTAACGTTCATATCTTTTTGCTCCTTCATTCTATCCAGACTTTTTTCTATCACACATGTGACTCAGTACATGGGTCACTACAAAAGTTCTGAGACAGACTGCATTACGATCCATCATTTCACTGCCGAGCAGCACAGTTGATGGCGTCCTTTCCAATGCACCCGTGCGGATTCGTCTTGCTCAGCTCCTCAGGGCCGTGGGGAGGGCTCCATTTATTTCCAACCACATTCACGTTTCCTGAGTTCTGTGTATCTGAACACTTTCATGTGACATTCGTCACATTCCACCTGACACAGGTGGAAACCACCTATGAATGTTTAGATCCTGTCCCTCCCTGTGCTTAGTAACTACGGCAGCCGCACTATGAGAAGCCAGTATCAACTGAACACTTGCTAGATGCCAAGCGTGAGTGGAATGTTTTTCACCCATTATCTTATTTAATTCCCTCAATTTTATAAGGTGCCATTAGTGCTTTAGGTTCAACTTTCTATGTTGAAATTTAAATTACCCCAAAAGTGAATAATTCCTTTTAAATTCTTTGACCGTACCTATTATATTGCAGGAATTAATGAAGTGATCTACATAAGCTCTTTTGCTTAAACAACATTTTGAGGTCATATTTATTTGCATTTTGTAAAGAGAGAAACTAAAGCTCAGAAAGGATAAGAAATATATCCATATTACCCGTAAATTATAATTAAGAAGAAAAATCACGGTATATCAAATTCCAATTCTAAAACCTGCACCCTTCCTTTGTCCACCGAACAGCAATGTCTTATTTCTATCAATTGTTCAAGAAATAATTCCTGACACTGCTGCAGCTCTTCTCACACATATTATCTGAACTGTGTCACAGAAGAAATCTCTGTCATTTTTATACAACCAATGTGTCAATGTTTGGTAAAATGTAGTTAATTAGTCATTCTAGTTTGTAAACGGAATAAAATGATTTCTGGTTAATTGCACACCTTTTCTTATTTTCTGAACCAGAAGTCAACCTGAGCCATCTGTGTTTATCAATAAAGTTTTAGGGAAACACAGGACACTCAGTTGTTTACATATCATCTCTGGCTACTTATACGCGGCAATATCAGAGCTGAGGAGTCACAACAGACACCACAGAGCCCAAAACATGTAAAATACTTACAATTTTGTCCTTTATAACAAAAGTTTGCCAACCCCTGTTCTAAATCATCATGGGTAACTTCTCTTTCTCTTGGAACTCAACAGATCATATCATCTTGTCAGACATAGGAGTTCATTGACTAATTGGTCCACCTACCCCAACCCCAAAGTAGATTCACAGATGCCAGGTCTTAGGACTCAAAGTTCTCATTAGTTACTTCAAATGCAAA
Source organism: Galagoides demidoff (assembly GCA_963574575.1). Taxonomy (NCBI): domain Eukaryota; kingdom Metazoa; phylum Chordata; class Mammalia; order Primates; family Galagidae; genus Galagoides; species Galagoides demidoff. Next base: position 3,189 of record CAUYQV010174081.1, on the reverse strand, counting down.
GTACAACCAATATCCATGTTTAAAAGTATTTTTATCTCTTCAGTTTTTCTGTATTGAAAATCTCAAATAGTTTTCAAGCTTGTAACTTCTTATAATCTTCATAAAGGGCAGAGAAGGAAGAGGAAGTGGTGACCGTCTGTAAACAATCTAGAATCCAGACCTCTTCGTGCCCATTTTAATCTACATCTTTCATTCAGCTCAAACATGTCTGGGATTATTTTTGAAGACCTACTATGCACATATACTTAGAAACCGTGAATTCATTCAAAAGATTTCAGAATATGGTAATATTCACGTGCACACTTTTCTTTCCTGAACCTGAGAAATTACATGGGCAGCTCACCAGTTTGCAGTTTTGTAAATTCCCATCCCACCGGGTGAGTTACGTGGAGTCTGTCTCCCTACCTTCTTCCCTCCTTAGCTTGCTTGCCTATTTCTTTGTGCTCGAGTGAGGGCTTATATTTTCCATTTATTGTATCTTTTTGTCAATTTACTATATAACTTTATCTGATCGTGAGTCATTATTGTTCTAGTCTATATTTATGAAATAAGTGATATTTATTAGAAGTAGACATTTATCACTGAAAAGACAGTGTTATTCTGTTGCACACGGCACCATTACATCCAGGACCATCGCAGCTGCTGCCTCTCTAATGCCAGGAAGACCAGGTGCTGTGTCAAGGCTTTACTCGTGATTTCCTCATCACGCCCGTTTCAAGTTAGATATTATTTTTCATTTCAGACATGGCAAAACTGTCGCTCCAAGATTTTTAGTAAATTGACCAAGCTCACACAGCTAAAGTATGCCAAAGCTACTTTTATTTATTTATTTATTGTTTTGCAATTTTTGGCTGGGGCTGGGTTTGAACCTGCCACCTCCAGTACATGGGGCAAGCACCCTACTCCTTGAGCCACAGGCACTGCCCCCAGTGCTACTTTTAAAACCTAGGGTTGTCAGGCTCCAAAGTCCTATTCTTTCTACTACACAACATGTCTGATAACTGGCTGTGTTACTAGAAAACAGTCATTATATATATAAATGGCTGTGCATTTTTCAGACTTAGAAGAGATGAGATATCAAGATATGAAATGATGGAAATGATGGGGAAAAACCTTAAACACATATCACCAAGTGAAAGAAGCCGGTCTGAAAAAGCTACCAGTGGTGTGATTGCAACTTTCTAAGACGGTCTGTAAAGGGCAGAACTAGGAAGAGAGTAAAAGGATCAGTAGCTGCCAGGGGTTGGGATGGGAGCTGTGGGGATGAATAAGGGCCTCAGAGGGCATTTTTAGGGCAATGAAACTGTTCTGTATCGTCTCTCAGGAGTAGATATATGACGTAATTCATTTGTCCAAACCTGTGTATTATATGATACCGAGAGTGAACACTAAAATAAACTACAGACTTGGTTGATATTACCATGGCAACATTAGTTCATCAATCATTTATCCCTACAACTGAAACTGTTCAAAAAATTAAAATATATTCAAAATAAATCATAAATGTGTTTCACTCACAATCGATTGCGTTCCTCTGTCTAGTATAGGGTATTCTGAAAGTGAATAGTCTGTACCCTGAACGTATCAGTGTGGTGTGGAAAGAGAAGGAACACAGATTTATTGTCAGTTAAGATCAAATGGGTCAAGTGATAGTAATTTTTGAAGTGACAGAAATGACAAGTGATACTTTTTCAAGCAAGTGGATACATTCTAATAAATAAGTACAGTTTTGGCATTATGGGGTTCTGGTTTTAATTAACACATGCATTTTGGAAGGGACTGCCAAATACACGAACTCAATAAAAGAATATTAAGTATTTTACTACTGACAACAAATATTTCCCTAGGTGAGGACTACAACACGTTCTGTGTTGTGAAGTTCAGTGCTGAAGGGACAGTAGACTCGCTCATCTGTACGCCTTGGAGTTGGCGTTTGTCAGGTGAATTTCCAGTTTTGCTTTTGGCTAAGTCCATTCTACTCTTCCTATGGAATCAAAAGCACACACTTATATTGCCATTCAGAGGAGAATTTATTAAGTGTTCTTATGTTCAAGGAGAATTATTCCAGGAGAATTTATTAAGTATCTTCATTTTGGCAGAGTTACACTAACTGCTGTGGCGGCATGGTTAAATCATTTGAGTATTCTGAACCTTCAGGAGCTTACAAAGAAGTTGGTGAGCTATCTCGAGCGCAGAAAATAATAGAATATTCAGAGAACGTGCATTGTAGAAAAGTGAGCAGGCCAAATGTACGGAACTTCACCTCACTTACAGAGACAGCGTATGGTAGAAAAGTGAGAGGACCAAATACACAGACCATCACCTCACTTATCTGTTAAGACGTTTACGGTTTTGACATGTACCGTTGCATCGTTCACATCGGGTGAGGTGCCACCAAATTCTCTCCCTCCTCCCAGTCCCCCTCTTCTGCTCCCCTTTCCCTCCTCTTCCTGCCTTCTTTCTGGACAATAGTTGTGTTTTATCATTTGTATGAATGTGTAAATGATTACATATTGCTTTCATAGTAGCACTGAGTACACTAGATACTTTTTTCTCTGGTCCCATAAAAATGATACTATACATAACCAAAGTTTTCCTCTACACTTAAAAAAAATAAAGTCCCTAAATAAAACGTCATAGAAAATTTTACATGCAAATACATCTTTTAGGAAATTCATGGACTCCCTTTCTTCCATAGGAAATGCACCGATGGTATTGGGAATCCCCAGCATTAAGTTGTACAAACACAGGACACAAATGTGCAGAGGTAACAAGTGGAACCCACATGTCAGAAATGGTCCTGCAGCCCCAACGGTGGAAACATCTGGGGAAACATCAGTTCCTGCTTCCTCAGGTGCATCAGAAGGCCTCACACGCTACTGAATCACGTGTCTCTGCTACTGAACCACCTGCCTCCGCTACTGAATCAAGTGCCTCCTCTACTGAATCACCTGCCTCCTCTACTGAATCACCTGCCTCCTCTACTGAATCACATGCCTCCTCCACTGAATCAAGTGCCTCCTCTACTGAATCACCTGCCTCCTCTACTGAATCACCTGCCTCCTCTACTGAATCACCTGCCTCCTCTACTGAATCACGTGCCTCCGCTACTGAATCACGTGCCTCCTCTACTGAGTCACGTGCCTCCTCTACTGAGTCACGTGCCTCCTCTACTGAGTCACGTGCCTC
>CAUYQV010174079.1:0-67991 GCA_963574575.1 Galagoides demidoff | reverse complement strand
GAGCCTCAAGCTATCCCCCTGGGTAGAGTGCCATGGCATCACAGCTCATAGCAACCTCCAAGTCCTGGGCTCAAGCGAGTCTCCTGCCTCCGCCTCCCAAGTAGCTGGGACCACAGGCGCCCGCCACAACGCCCGGCCATTTCTTGGTTGCAGCCATCATTGTTGTTTGGCGGGCCCAGGCTGGGGATTTGAACCCACCACCTTAGGTGTACGTGGCTGGCGCCTTAGCCGATTGAGCCACAGGTGCCGCCTGATTATTTTTCATATGAGATCCTCATGATTGAGTGTTCCACAAAACACACCAAGACTCATCAATGATCTGAACTGTCTAAACGGACTTCATAATAACCTAGTGAAAGTCTAAAACTTTTTCACGCCCCAACTGTTTCATCAGTAAAAGTGAATTGTAACTTTTTGTTATCTTTTTGAGAGCTGTTAAGAGGTTAACTTGTCAACACCGGCTGAACATTTTATGGATACTGAAGCACGGACATGCCCATATTATACTAGAACTGTTTCTTATCAGCTCATATCTGGCCATCAGTTTGCCCTGGACTTTTCTATCATGTCTGGTTAATACAAAGTTTATCACCCCCTGAGTCAGTGACCACACACCCATCTAATGACAATTGTAAAACAAGGCAAAGGCAGATATTTAAACTCATTGGCGTGTATTACAATTGAGGTTTAATCCTCATGTGTTTATACATTAAAGAAATGCGATTAGTCTGTTAGAGGCAAGATGTTCAACAAATTTGGCAAGATTCTTCTGCAGTTGCAGAACAAAAAGTGTCCAAGTGTTGACTCCTCATTGTTCTGCCAAGTTAATTTCATTCTGAAATTTGGAAGCATGATTGGTACTTTTATAAGCTGATGCTTTCAGGCTTATAGCTTATATGTGTTTGTCTACAGTTCATTGAAGGGTGGTAAAAGGTTATTATCACTTAGCCCTCTAGACCCTTCTTGTGAAAACACACACACACACACATTCACTCACTTACAGACACACACATCTACAGAATCCTCCAACCAAACACAATTTTTTAAAAAGCCTTATTCACATGGTCCTGCTCATTTGAGACAGTAAGAAGCATGCAGTAATTAAATTATTTATCTCAGGAACCTGTGTATTATTATAAACACTAATATTATAGCAGATGAGCTTTTGGATCAGTGGAGGGCCTTTGGGCAGCTATTATGGAGCCAATGCACTGGAGGACTGTAAAATAAATTAGCCTCATCAGTTCACTTCAAATCAGCAAATGATTATTGAGTGCAAGTCCCTGAAGATGCACGTCTCCATGCTTATGTGCTTATGTCTGGTATAGGGGATAAAATCAGTAAGTAATGCAAGGCCACATCACATCAGTCTTCGGGAAAAGTACTGGATAATTGTTTAGCTGCAGTGGAGAAACGCGCATCTGGTCTGGACAAGAGGGAGTATCCTTCAGAGAAGTGATATTTTTAACTGACCTCCAGAGATGGTTTGTCAAGTGTGTGTGTGGGGCACTTAGAGCAGGGGAACGTCATGTGCAAAGGTCAAAGGGCAGGGAAATGCACAGGAAATTATCCAGTGTAGCTGGAAGATAGGACCCACCAGCAGGAGACAGGCACAGGCTGCTGGAAGTCACACGAGAAGAGCAGATCAAGGTCACCTCATTGGGTGCCTTTATACTGGTGTGAGAGATGTATACTTACTGTATCAATTCCTCAAAGATATCTAGAGGACATTCCCAGGATATCACTTAGTGTCAAAAGAGAATTTCAGACAACTTGACTTAAAACCTTTTACTTGTACATTATTTCTTCCCTGTCACAGGCTCAAAATATCCCTTGCTTTGTTCTTTCTGGGAGTTTTTTAGGCTGTCTTTTCCTGGTTAGAGAAAACCACATACCTACAGGCTATTCTCTCTGTGCTCATTTCCAGCCCTCCTTGAAACAATCATCTGGAGAACTGTGAAATTATTCCGCTGTAATCTAATTGGTGGCAACTGCTTAGTTTTACTGCACCAGAGAACTTGTATCTTGCAAGCCTTTTTCTTCCAAACATTTGTTCATTCATTAAACGTGTTATGTTAGAGGTAAGATACGATGCCTCTGAGAAGGAAATAAAAGACCAGGACAAAAGACAAGTTGAATAGTCAAAGATGAGCTACAACCAACAGGGAAAGCTAACTATAGCACCTGATTTTGATTGAATAACTGGTGATAACATTGGCTTTGAAGTTGTTGCAAATCTGCTTAAACTATTTTCATGGATAGAATGAATGAAAATTATGAAGCATTGATGGGAAAATCCTTCTTTTTTTTTTTTTTTTGTTAAGTCTTCCTTCCTAGACACCAGCCTACCTTCCCTTTCTTCCTTTCTTCCTCTCACCCATCAGGAGTGTTTTCTTACTGCACGATTTCCTTGACAGATAACAACTTCTTGTAGAAGTTTACCTGAATTTAATACAAGTGTTTGTCATAGATGCAATCTTCTGCTGCAAGAGGTTAGAAGGGCATTTTTTTTTTTTTTTTTTTTTGCTGCAAAGCTTTGGCTGACAGGGACATGTAAAGCTACATCAGTAGATCTTAGGCACCTTGCTCCGATAATCTTGTTCACAGTCACTTTGCTTAGAGGCTTCCCAAGGTAATGTTTAGTAAGGAGAGATCCAGTGGTGAATAATAGAGAATTCATCCACTCTGTTATTCATCAAACATGTATTGTCTTTTATGCTAATAGTACAGTTACTGGAATCATGACACTTCTTCATTTTCATTCTGCATATTATAACCAAAGCAGGCTCTGGTTTCTTTTAAAAATGTAAATGTTTAAAAATCATGATAATGCCTACCTTGCTGCATATTCTTTCTCAGCAGTTAAAGCTTCACCACATCATTTACTGATAGAGAAAAATAAAAAATGAAGAACAAAATATACAACGATAAAATACAAAATTTACAATATATTTAAATGTTCTATCTTTAAGATTTAATCTCTCCAAAAATGAGTTTTGAAATGAATTCCTAGATAGATCTTAAAGTGCTCCAGAAGTAATAATAATAAAGAGGAAAGTTAAAAATATTTTAAGGCTTTTAAAGCAGCGAGGAATATTTCCAAGACTTTGAAAGTAGTGTCTGCTGCTATCTCAGCTGTTTACTGTTGTTGATGCTTACAGTTTCTCCTCAATGAAGACATATTAAAAAGTGGATCTTGCTTTTAATTCTCCATGTTGGGCTTTGAGGAGTGAAATAGCTTCTCTCCCTGAGAGATAAGGGTAACCACAGTTTTAAGAACTGGTTACTCCTCGAATGCACATACCCTTGCATATCCTGTAGCAACTGAAAAATATCTGAATAGATGTGAAAATTCATCAGTGTCTCACTACCATGGAAAGCACATGGGCCTATGTGGATCAGGGTGATAAATCCCACAGGGTTTGTGTGGCTCGCCTGTTAACCTCAAGTAATGTAGGAGAAGGGAAAGTGGAGGCTCGCTTTCTGTTGTGTCCTTACCCAGCTGGTTGTAAAAGTTTTGTTCTCTAAGTGTACTGTGCCCAGTGAGCCTGTGTCATTCCGGGTCTGGAGCAGACTGCAGGGTGCAGGACCCCCGTGCAGGGTTTGGGTTGCTGGAAGTGACAAACTGGGATTAGCTGACCTTCTGCAGGAGCTCCAGGGGCCCCTGGGTTGTGGTGAGAAGGAGCAGCACCTCAGTGTGTATGTGACCTCTGACAGGAAAGTGCCCGCCTCGCTCACTGATACCACTAGCAGTAACCTGAATGACTGGTTATTCTGGTCAGGAGAAAATAGCACTGACATCATGTGATTCTGGCAAAGTAAACCACATTGGAACTTGGCCTTTGAATACCCAAGGGGCTGGCAGCAATCTCAGGGGTTGGCTGGGAGCCCCATTGAGTTCACTAGTAATCAGTTGACTGCTGAGCTGGACAAGCTGCCCTAGTTTTCTGACAAGCTCTGTCTAAAAGAATGATGGGCAGTCTGCCATTAGGATTTTTTAGCAGAGTTGCTAAAGATTAACTCTTTAGCTACTGTACATATTATATTTATCATGTCTTTCATTATGTGTTGGTATGCAATTAGGTAAAACCTCGGAGGGAAGGTTCTAATCCCTCACCCAATTATTATACCCGGAATTCCTCTCTTGCACAACAAACACCCAAAGGCAAGGAAAAACACTGCAAAGCCCTTTATATGTATGTTTCAAAGGAATGCCAGTGGATAGGTTTTTCTTGAAGTTTCTAATTTATTTTGTTAGACAAAATGCTATAATCTTTAATTATGTAAAATGTCAGACATTGCGTCCTAACCGTACTTTGGGAATAGGTATCACCTGAGAGAAGCCTTTGAAAAACGACAAGCATTCAATATTTATGTATTATGACAGGTACCTGTGAATATTATTTCCAGAAAGCCTTTAATAGCTCAGAGTATTCTAGAAAGAAAGGAGGTATTTATAGTTAATTGCTATAAATTCTGAGAAATCAATTCTTTTACATAAACCTGACTTCTCAATGGGCTCATCTAGTTGTCTTTTACTAGAAAAGGTGATATCTTAGTAACTTTTATTCCTTCTCTCTCATAGTTAAAATACAATTGATAGAGTTATTTAAGTCATTCAAAACTTCTATATGCCATAATCCCAGTCATGAATTTGGCATGTTTAATCTTGCATACGGGAATACTTCTGAACACATTCTCTCTTTTCTGTAGCTAGCCATGACAGTAGCAATTGGACATCAAAGTTGTGTGATGATGCTTCAGCATTATGAGGGAGTGACGATGCCCCCTGGGTGTGAGTGTAGTACCAGTGATGGGTTGTTTATCTTGGTACAGGTCTGAGAGTTTTAGTGTAAAAGCTGAGGTTCCAGATGGCTCTCTCCCTATGGAGACGAGGCTTGAATTCTGCCTGCCCTTTGGTCTTTCTTTCCAAAAAGCCATATTTGGGGGATGGGATAACTTTTTCTCTCATGTTTAAGAAGTTTGTGACATTAGCAACCCGGGAACTTTATCATCTACTAGAGAAATTATATAAAAGAAACAGAAAAGGTAATATATGCATAGATAATTTCTAGTAGATTCTCCTTTCCCCCAAACCTTTTGTCTCCTTTACCCCAGCACTATAATGATTGACAGGTCATAACCTCAGAAAGACACTCTTCCACAGCAGGGCTAAAAATTGAATGTGACAAACTTTCATGGTCACAGTTAAAGGAAAACTTTGCTTGTTACCCTGAGACTCATCAAGAGAAGATGGAGACTTAGGATTTTTGAATAAGGATTTATGAATAGGTGAAACTTTTTAGCATGGTTGCTTCTACTGGGTGGGGCTTAGGGGGAGGAATCAGTAAAGAGATCTACAAAATCCTGGTATTCCTATTGCTATTTCTTCCGGTTCAGGAATTCATCTACCTATCCCTTTTATGAGGATGGTATGGTCACCATCTATTGCTAGGCCATCATCTATCTCAAGAAAGGGCTTAGGAGTGGTGAAAGAGTTGTGGAGCACCCTCCCTCTTTCTTCCCTTCTCCCTTTTCTCTCCGGCACACTCCTTCCTTCTTCATTTCTTCCCACCCCACCCACTTTCTTACCCCTCTCCCCCCCCCTTTCTATTTTTACAATGCTGACTGAGCACCTGTTATCTCCAGGTGATGCACTATGATAAGGAAGCAGTGATGGCCCTGCACTGAGGGAGCTATGGTCTAGGGAGGAAAAAAATATCTCAAATCATAAAGGTAAATGTAGAATGAACAATTATGGTTTGATGGAAAGGCACAGGATACTGTAAGATTGTAAAACAAACTGGTAAAATTTCTGAGAAATCCCTTTTTTTTTGTAATACAGTACATAAGAAAATCGAGAAGTTATGTCTAAGATTTCATCTTAGCCCCTCAACTAACTTTTTAAATTTAACCAGTTTACCCAAGCTCTTTGAATCTTCATTTCCTGTAAGTAAAACAAGGTTAATAATATCTGCCCTCTGATGTGATTGGAAGTACTAAATTTGAAACATTTCACTGAAATACAGTAAAAAGTTTACAAAAGGCAACTCTGATTATCATTAACGCTATGTTTCAGTGAGACATTTGAAATATCCTGTGGTGGTTTTCTTTCACATTCAAATATCACTGAAAACGTCCTTTCCTGCATACCCATTGGTTCCAGATAGAGTTGACTAAAATGTCATAAAGAGCTAAACCATGTCTCAAGCAGTTTCAACACTAGAAATGGACATCCCCATGGCTTTACCTGTTAATTGAACAAACATTTTTGAAGTGAATAACAACCCAGTGAACTTTCCTGGAAAATATTTTCTGTATAGTTTTTGTATCACTTTCCTAACTTCTTTTTATTTCAAGGGTCATTTTGGTCATCGAAAGGTGTCAAATTCTTGCTAGCATTTGGGTTGTATATTAATCACAGGTGTCAGAAATTGAAGTTATGTGGACTGATGTGATAAAGTGAAGCTACTGGCTGATAGGATTTTAAAGTCCATTTCATTCTCAAGTAGTCTGATGCAGGCAGTCTGATGACATAATTAGGAATGTTTCTCTGACTCTCTGCCTGTGCCATCCACTTTGTCCCCTTCCTTCTAGGCAGACAGACTCTCCTCCCACATGAAGCCTTACAGTTTATCAACTGAACAACTCTAGTGGTGAGAAAAAAGTTCCTTTTCTCAGTAACTCCAGCAGAAGTTCCTGGGCTGGATCTCATTGTGCTGCCCCTGAACCAGGCACTGAATTGGCTCATTCTTCTCTTTAGCAGTGTCCTGCCTGTTCTTGGAACCTAGGGGATTAGCACAAGGCACCCGAACTAGACCTGGGCATGGTGGCTCATGCCTATAATCCCAGCGCACTCTGGGAGGGCAAGGCAGGAGGATTGCTCAAACTCAGGAGTTTGAGATCAGCCTGAGCAAGAGTGAGACCCCTATAAAAAAAATAGAAAAATTAGCTAGGCATGGTGGCAGGCACCTGTAGTCCCAGCTACTCAGGAGGCTGAGGCAAGAGGATCACTTGAGCCCAGGAGTTTGAGGTTGCAGTGAGCTAAGATAATACCACTGCACTCTACCCGGGGAACAGAAGGAGATTCTGTCTCAAAAAAAAAAAAAAAAAAATGACACCTAAACTGAATAATCTCAGAAAATAAGGAAGAGTAGCTCCCCAGGGGCAAATTAATTTGTTATTATTACACGAGAGTAGTAGATATTGTGTAGACAACACCCAAAGAAAGCAACCAAATGCATGCAGAGGCAGATGTCCACTATAGATAAAAAATTTAAAGTCACCCCTTTCTTCCTTTTGGTTGAGGTAGGAGTGAGACAGTTAATGAGGATACACAGAATACCCACTCAGTGCTGAGACTTTGCAAGTCACTGTATTTTATGTCTGATCTTCACAATAATCATACAAGGTAAGTATTATGTATATTTATATTATATATGTGTGTATATAAACATCTTTTATAGAAAAGGAAGTTGACATTTAGTGAAATTATATAACTTGTTCAAAGCTACCCAGCTAGTCAGTATTGGAGGTAGCCATTAGAAACTTGATCATTACCTTGACCCACAGTGGTGCCTGGGCCAGGGGCAGTGCAGTGATGCGCCGTATGGGCCTAGATGACTGGCACATTTTCTTGTGGGAAGTGGAGTAGTCTTCTTGTCTAGACAAGGTTTTGGAGGTTGGATATTAGAATGCTATTCTATGTCACTGACTCTCCCTACTCACAGAAAGCCTCTGAACCTTAGTTTGATCTGTCTGTAGAATGTTTACAATACTGTTACGTTGCTGAGAGATGAATTAGTTTGTTTGTAGAGTTGTATGTACTGTGCTTCATGCCAGAGATTTTAGAAGTCAGTCTCACCACTTAATTCTGAACTACTTTATTTTTTTGGCTAGGGTCTAAGTCTTAGACAGCTAGGGCTGTGTAACAAAACACCACAGACTGGGTGACTTAAACAGTAGAAGTTTATTTTCTTGTACTTTTAGAGACTAGAAGTCTAAGATCAGAGTGTTGGCATGGTCAGGTTCAGCTTGCCTTCTTGATGTGTCTTTACATGGCAGAGAGAGTAAGCAGGTATCTGTTCTTGAGATAATAAACCTATCTTATCAGGGCCTCATCATTATGACCTCATTTAACCTAATTACCTCTGCAAAGGCCTTGTTTCCAAATACAGTCTCAACCTATGGATTTTGGCGGGACACAGCCTAGTCCATAGCAGTGTAGCAGTGTGTTATTAGTGGTCTAGTAAGAACCACACCTGTACTTTGGTGTTTTACTCTAGCCTGTTAGCATTGTCAGTGGCACCAAATAAGAGGATCTGATAAGGGATATTTTCTAATATTTTCTTACTAATTTGGGTTGAAGTAATTTAAAGTTACTCATTGTATTTATTTTCCCCATTTAGAGAAAACATTTTCCAAAGTGCTAAGACAGTCACTCTACAAATCCAGGTGTAAGAGATGTGGCATCAAAGGTGTCAATAAAGGGGCTGAAGACTCAGAGGAGGAATAATCCAGGGCCACTCAGGAAAGGACTTTAGTTGAGGAAAATTAAGCATTGGGATACTGCTGAGTAAATGGGACTTTACAGCCTGAAGGGCAGAGGGGCACTCTGGTGGCTGGAGCCCGGTCTGTAAGAAGGCATGGTGGTCTCCTGTACCTGAGAAGAGGGGATGTGGAGAGCAATGGGGCGCTGTCTCCCAGCTAATTGATTTAGAGTTTGTAACCCAAGGGCTTTGCCAATCCAAGGTACTCAGATTTTATTCTGGAGGTAATGGAAAGCCCTTAAAGGTCTTATAGTAAAGGCAAAGTGTTATAATTAGATCTGGGTTTTAGACAGGGAAGTTTTTATTTATTTATTTTTTAATTTCAGGTTAAGGTGGAAGTACTTACAATTAGGTTACAGAGTTTGCCTTTGTAGGGTCGATGTCTGCCTTATAGGTGTGTCTTCCTGGGCAGTGTGCGGTGTGCCCGTGCACCATCCCTGCGAGGTGGAAATTTAGATCCCCCTCCGCCCCTGCCCCTTTACTTGAGTTTCATCAAGTTTCTTTTCTCACCTGAGCATGTAGGTGTTAATCTACTATTTCCAAGTTAGTACTGAGTATAAGTGGTGGCTGTTTTCCATTCTTGTGATACTTTACATAGGAGAACGATCTCCAATTCCATCCAAGTTGTTATTTTATTTATTTATTTATTTGAGACAGAGTCTCAAGCTGTCACCCTGGGTAGAGTGCCGTGGCATCATAGCTCCCAGCAACCTCAACCTCTTGGGCTTAAACAATTCTCTTGCCTCAGCCTTCCAAGTAGTTGGGACTACAGGTGCCTGCCGCGACACCTGGTGGTAACTATTTTTTAGTTGTAGTTGTCATTGTTGTTTTGCAGGCCTGGGCCGGATTTGAACCCACCAGCTCTGGTGTATGTGGCTGGCTCCCTGGCCGCTGAGCTACAGGTACCCAGCCCATCCAGGTTGTTATAAAAGATACAAAACCTTAATTTTTTTTATGACTGAATAATATTCCATGATATACATGTACCACAATTGATTACCTCATTCACATATTGAAGAGCACTTGGACAGGCAAGTTTTTAAAATACTCAGGTTGATTAAAGAGCTCAGAGTTCGAGGTCTAGCCCTTGCTAATCCCTGATATTTAGAGTGCTTTTTCTTCTCTTTGTGCATTCACCAAACTCCTGTTCATCCTTAAAACACTCTCCTGGAGTGATATTAATGGTAACGTCATTTCTGGCCTGTCCAGATTCACTCTGTCCTCTGTCCTACCTTTGTAATTTATGTGTACTCATTATTGTTTGTACAGCATCACGGTATAGTCAGGTATTTACTTACCTCTCCCACTACTGGACCTGAAGAACCTTGAGCACAGAAGTTGTGTGTTTTTCTCTGTTTTGTTTCTTCTCTGTTTTACATTCACAGTATATATATTTTTTATTAAATTATAAACACATAGATTATGTATACATTCATGCATTTATGGGGTACAATGTGCTGATTTCATATAGAATCAGGAGCGTTTACATCACGCTGGTTAATATATACCTCGTCCCATTTACTTAATGACTGTGTTAAGACATTTATACTCTCTACTTAGTAGATCCGCTATGTACCCTTGCATTATGCACCATGGTGGGTACATTCACAGTAGATGGTGATTGGCCCATCTTAGGTATTCTTATTTGTTGAACATAACTAAGCTGAACTACGGCTACTGTGAATGGTAGGCGAGCAGTGAGAAGGACGTGGAAAAAGTTGCATTGGTAGCAATACAGAGACGCAGGTGTATTATTATAAGTGTAGGGAGAAGAAGTTTAGTGTGATTCTCAGGTTTCTATCTTGGTCATCTGGGTAAACATCAATGCCCCTCTTTTTGGTTGAGTAAAAACATCTCAAGAGGTGATATCTAGCAGGGCAAATGAAAATACAGGTCTGAATTTACCTTTACTGTTGTCCCAAATATTTGAAGCCAAAGTTTGTGATTGCAGGAGACAATAGAGTCAAGGATAACAACTTTGGGGAATGTTGACTTTTAAGGAAGTGGGAGAAGAATTGGAATTCATGAAGGAGAGTGGGAGTGAGCAGTCAGGTAAATAGGAGGAGAATCAGTGAATAGGAGATGGAATCAGAGATAAGAAATTAGGCACATACCAGTCTAGTCTATGGCCAGAGAATTTTAGCACAAAAGTATCCTGTAATAATATAATGATGATAGCAGTGAGAACAACAATAAGAAGATTGTTTTCTCCGTACTTACTATGACTCAGGCATTTTGCTAAATGCTTTTCCTACATATCTCATTTGTTTCAAACTTTAAGCTATTACCCTTGTTTAAACAGACTTGGAAATTCAAACTCAGAAGGGTCAAGTAATTTGTCTAAGACCAAATAATTAATAAGTATTGGAACCGGGCATACTCCCTGAACTTTGGTCTGCTGCAAGGATACTAAGCAGTTATTTTATTTTTTGGTAGATGGGCCAGTCTATAGCGACTAAAATTAATCTGTAAAACTTACTACAGCCATCCCCATTAACTCTGAAGAAACAACTTTTTTCTCTTATATGCATGAGAAAATATTTAGATGAGTCACATTCATTTTGAACACCTCTCATTTAAATCATTTGGCTTAAAATACTTGAGTAACTTCAGTATATCCCACTGTACTAGTAAGTGTATATATTTTAACTTTGCTTTCTGTTATAAGGGCACTTAAAGACCATTCTTCCTTAACAAACTTCTTATATTCTTGTTGTACAACCTGAATTTTTATCTAATAAAGAGAATTATTTAAATAGGAAGGAGAATCCTGAATATTTTTAAACAATTATTTTGTTGAGTGCTTCTTTGTGGAGTTGCATGCTTCAGAGACGTCCACAAAAGCAGTTCTTGAAAATATTTGCTCATAATAGCTGCTCTCTTATGGATGTGTTTTCATATATAATTCAGGAAAGAAAAACTATAGCATGTGATAGATTAGTATTAGCACATAAAAGTACTGATTTGTGTATTCTATTTTAGTACATTGCTGATTCTCTAGGGATAACTATAGTATACAATAATTTCCAAGAAACCAGACAGTTTAATTTTGCTACCAGTGTCATTTTAAAGCATCGATATGTGTTTGCAGCTGAGGCTGTGACTTCAGCTAGTCCTGGTGCAGGAAAGTCTCCAGTAACAAGGACCCTGGCCTGGGCTTACCGAGACATCTTGCTCCCACTCCAGGCCTTGCCACCTGGGGTTTCCTGGTCTGTGAGTGGGTGAATGTCTCTGCCTTTTCGACTGCATGAGATGAAGTTAGGATTCTGAGATAGAACTTTTACAAAGAAAAAGACTAAGGGCAATGAAAACAACAAAATAGGTATATATTTAAAAAATGGATGAGGACAGGCAGAGGCTTTTGTTTTTGCATTTTTTTAGCTTCAATTAGGGAAATCTAATTATAGGTTGATTCTTCGGGCTGGATTTGAAGACTCATTTATCTTCAGTTTGTCTTCCCTCATAACAAGACAAAATAAGATAAAACACAAAACTAAAACCTGCATCTCCTCTAGATTTAAGAGCGCCTTCAGACTTGGGATGAAGGAGGAGGGCCCAGACGGCTGATGGCCGCTCTCCTCCCACCCGATTGTCTCTCTGACTCACTCAGATTTGCTTTGCCATCACTTGCCAGATTCTCCACTTTCAAAGTGGGGAATCTTCTAAGTCAGAATTTGACATATTTTTAAGGTAATATAAGTTGCTTTCACTTCTCTTTCAAATTATTGGATGTCTCTTTTCTCCTTCATATGACAGAAGTTACAAAACCCAAAATTTCTGGGAATTTTCATCCAGTGATTGGTTCTCATAGATTCAATAGCTCTAAGGAGGGAAAAATGTGTTTTAAAATTTTAAACTCTAGTCTTCTAGATGAGTAAAATATTCATAAACTTGGTTAAATCCGCTATCTCTTTACATAACTATTGGATTTCTTTCAAGGTGTCGTTTCTTTACTGACATACTGTACAAATAACTGCAGTTTCGTACAGATAGATCCCAATGTGTTTAGATTTGTTAAACCTTCTTATCTTTCAAACATGCATCATTTATTTAAAATGCAAAGGCATATGCTCAGAACAAAGTTATTTTTGGTGCATATATATTCATTAGCCTGTGTGTGAAAGTGCATTTCGAATCACAACAATTTCAATATTTGTTTTTCTTTCAAAACTTTCTTTTCTCTCCATCTTGGTTTAATTGAACCCTAGACCTGACCTCTTTAAACCGTGGAGCCAGGGTACACTTGAGCATCTTCGACAGATATAAAATAATTGCTTTGTTGATCGTATACCCATGCATGATAAGATATGCATAAGAAGAAATCTGGTACAGAAGTATAAATAATACTTATCTTTAAGCCAGCATCTGTCATCTGCTTCGGCAGACAGTGCTTGCTTTCTTCCCAGCACAAAAAAGAGCTGAAAGATTTATGGAGCAGCTTTGTTTGTGCTCCGTGATGCTTAATCAATTTTTATTAAATTCTAAATTAAAACTTGGCTTTCACTTCAGTGACATCTCTAATGTATAGAATGAGGGGAGAGATCATGATGCCCTGAAAAGGTTAGGCCTGAGTGATCCAAGTCCCGATCTATTTCTTCCTATAGGATTTCTCTTAATAACTTTCCTAAGTCTGACCAAATCCTCGGAGGCCTGCATTAGAGAAGGTAAATACGATCCACACTTTAGATTCGTCAGACTTCCAGAGAGTGGGTATTTGTAATTTGTTTTCTAATACTTGCATACTTATTTCCGTATCTGAGGAAAGAATACGGAAATTACTTCCGAAGGACAGGTAATGTTTTCATTTTGCATTCAGAAGGAGCTGAATCATCATCACTGGTTATGATTACAGAGAATCTTAAAGTTTTTGGGAATTGAGGTTTAACATATTAAAGACTGGATAGAGATCAGAGGCCACACAGACTTCGTAGCCTTTTTCGGACTGGTTTGCCTTACAGGTTGCACTTTTGGAATTTTCTCTCCTTCTTGAATAAGTTATTTTGGTTGAATACCAGCACGTGGTAGTTAAGAGGCCCACTCAGAGAGACCAGCTTACAAGGGACCATCTTTTAATACTTATGCTCTTATGTATATAAAGAACTTACAGTCCTGAGTCAAATTGAGATTTTTGTTTAGGAAAAAGGTTAAAAAATTATATGTGTGATTAGTTTTCTTAGACTCTGTATTTATAGGGAAAATAAGTATGGAATTTAATTAAAAGTATATTTCTCCACTGAATACTAATACTTCTGTTTTTGAATTTGCTTTCCCTTACATCTGGTACACACCAGACTAACCTGTACATATTATTCCTTTGGAAGCATATGTTTGTGGGCCCTGATCCAAAAGTAACTTATGTATCTACATTTCAAAGTGTAAAGTTTCTTGAAGAGAAGGGGGAGGTAACTATGAGATTTGTTGTTAATTATTGTTTATTTTCTAGGAAATATGGCAAGCTGTAAACTTAAGATCAGAATATCTGTGTTTTTGAATTATATAATATGCTACTTAGGAAAAAAGTGGATTAAAGCAAAATGTGGAAGCCAGTTCTCACGTGCCCTAAGAGGACTAATAATTCTCTCCCGTCGCTCATCTTTGTGGCCGTGTTTACACGTTTGTGTTACTCATTCCTGTTTTTTGATTAGAAATGCCTTGTGAAGATACAGATACCAATATTGATGTCTTCTACTTATCTACTTACTTCCTAAGCCTTGATTTGTGGTCTCATATTTACCAAACCTTGGTAATGGCCTGGTACACCATGTGTGTATGTAAGCTAGGCATGTAGTCTTTGAGGTCCTGGAGTTACTCAAAAGCCAAGCCCAGTGACGGTTAAAGAGCCAGTAATTACCAACTACATTTGCCCCTCATTTGCCCAAAATGTATTGGGTGTGTGAATGTAGTCTTGCCACGTAATTCTTTCTGCTGCTGATCTAGAAAGACCCTTTGGAAATGAGAGTAGACAAGAAATCCTGAAGTACCAACATGAAGGCCGCCTGCTCAGCTCAATACATGGTGTACAGATAACTTCTGGGATACAGTTTACTTGGTCCTGGCTTCTTAACCTTAGAAGCGCATCTTAGGCTGTCACTTCCCCACGCTCCTTTATTGTGATCCTCGCAGCCTACAGAGCTAGAGAGTTGTCTGCTTCCTGTGTTTCTGTGGAGTAATTTTGAGTAGATGAACTGAGGCTTGGGAGAGATTGCCAAATGAGGTGGTGATGATGGCTAAAGAGACTTGGACTTAGGGAGTGCTTTCTGGCAGAAGTACAACGCAGACGGTATCATGTTTTTGACCATGGTACTTCAGACATGCTGCCAAGTGTTTGTAACGAGATAGGGCTGTTACTATACTTTGCTTTTAACTTTACTTTTGCATACAGTACATGGCTCTTGTTTTATAAACTGTGTCGCATACTTTTTGTACCTCTATAAACAAGTGAAGCTGTTGAGTTTTTGGATAAAGTTTGAAGCAGTCTTGTGTTGCTGCTTCTTTGCTTTATGCTCCAAGTTGAGAGCTGAATAGTAAGATCTTTTTTCACACCATTTATAATGCGATGCACATTTTGAAGGCAATTTAAATTCCTTTGGCTCCCAAGCCATATGCTTCAAAATGGAAGCGTTCTACATGTCTGAATAGGGGAATAGGTAGGAAATTGGAGCATAAAGATATATGGCAGGGTCTATAGTGGGGTCCTTATCGAGAGGGAGAGAGAGAAAGAAAGAGAGAGAGAGAGAGAGAGATTGATTTCACTCTCTAGGAATTTTTCCAAACTTTAGACCCAATTTTACTGAAGAAAATTTAAAATGTTTCCACAGGCTACACAAGAACTTTTACACATGCAGTTTTTTTGTCTAATGAGATTTTGGAACTTGCCCAGTGTATTATTCAAGAGATTGGCAACATAGTCAAGAGAAATGGACTTCAAGGTGTAAGTTTTAATGGAAAGACTAAAAGTAATATAAGTAAAAACTATATTCCTGTTTTATTATTACATTTTTACTCATTTTTAAATGATTTTTACTCCTCTTTGTCCTCACCATCCCTTCTTAATTTTTCTTGGTTTATTTCTACATTGGAAAAGTTAAATGTAATATTCGTCTTAACATACACATTCTTTCACTCTGTCTCTCTGGAGGGTATTTTTCAGTGTTTTCATAAGCCAGTTTACTGACTAGAAAACACCAGATTTCTTCAATATTCTGAAAATAATTTGCACTTTTCTTAGCTACATCCTGTCTCTAAACTTCTCTTGTCCTAATCATGTAGGCTGCTTGTGGTTGTGCCACACTGATCATGTGGGTATCATTCTAAAGTAATTTAGCTGATGTTTGGATTGATACGTTATATATATATATCTGTAAATTACAAGAGAGACCCCTTTCTCATCCTGCGCTAAAGCTTGCTTCCTTATCTTTTTTCCCTTTTTCATCGTAGACATAAAAAATATGCAGTATTAGATCAGATACAATAACTAGTCCCTTCTGTAACTTTCATCAGGACTGCGAATGCTGTGTTCATGTGGGAGTTGTATTTTTTCTTGAAGAAAAGTGTTTGGAGGTTGAATATACCTCTGAACCTTCTTCATTTAGAATATTTTTAGAATACGTACACATGTCATTCTCTCCTTTTGTTCTTTATATGCTGTAGATACAGAATTTATGGGAGCTTTTTATAAGAAGACTTAATGGACTTTATTATTTTCTTTGTGACCATTCTGTGAAAATGGTTTTCAAAGTTCAGTTATGGTTCTCCTGTGTAATATCCTGAAAATAAAGTGCTATGAGAATTTTGGTTAAATGATGGAGAATTTTTTTTTTTTAAGGAAAAATTTATTAATTTTGGTTTCTTAGAATCCCTGTGTCATGGGACACATTACTGACTGCCCTTATAGAATTGAATATAGCTCCCTTTCCTATTATAAGCCATATAGTATAAAGCTTTGGAATAATTATCAGAGGATGTACTTTCGCCATTGGTTGAGCTTACGCTGCTTAGGAGACACAAAGGAGAACTGGGAATCAGAAACAAAAGAGAGAGGGAAAAGGAAAAACAGAGCAGGACCCAAATTTCCGTCGTTCATTGAGTTACTCTGGAGGAGAAGGGTGGAGAAGTCGGCAGATTTCTATCTCAGTTGGGTGAAATTGTGTTACTGTTTATCTGTATCATTTTCCCCCCTGTGGCAAGAGACGTGGAGAATAGACACTCACTCCCAAAGATACCAAGTTCCAAAGCACTGACTCATGAGCCCACAATGAAATACGAGGATGCAGCCATTTCCTACCTTTGTTTGGAAAGGAGCTGATTGGACCAGGCGGATGTAAGCCCTCAGCTGCAGGCTTTACAGGAGGAAATACTTTGGGTCTCTCTTAGGTGCTAGATGGCGTTTGGCAACTTCTTTGTATATGACTGGGTCAACCAAAGTGAAAATGTTTCCTAGAGTCTAAAAAGTTTAGTCCCTGCACTCTTCCTCCGCACATATAGTCTTTATGGGATGGCAGAGAAAAGCATGAACTGCTTTTGATTCAGTGAGTTTGTAAATACCCTATGTGTTGAAACCGTCACCCAGATTCTGTCTCTCTAGAGTAGTCTCATTGATGCTGTGGCCTCGATGTTTAAAGGTGACGTCCAGGTACCCTGTGCTCTGACCCCTGCCCCCTCTCCCACCATGGCCATGCTCTGCCTGTCCTCTCAGTACCAGCTAGTGCTGGTTCTCACCTTCCTCCCACAACTGAGCTCCAGGCACTCTGCTCTGTCTGTTATTTCTGCTGGGAGTCCTTTTTCCTCCGATGGTCATATACAGGGTTGTTCTCCTACCTCATTTAGAGGAAGACTCAAACTACGTGAACCCCCAGAGGCTCCTACCCATCTGGCTGCCCCTCCCCTTCCCAACTATCTCCTTACCCTGCTGGCTGTTTTCTGTGTTGCTACCTGACTTACTTCATGCCCATTGGTACCTAGGTTTGCTTTCCTTACCGCTGTAATCCCTCAAGTGGGTTGGGACTTTGATCAGCGTATATTCTTTTTCTCAGAGCTTAGAATGTAGTAGAATGTACACATAATGCCTACTCTGTGGAGTAACCTGGTTTCTCCATGATAAATGGTTTTAGAATAAAAAACAATGTAGATCTTCAAGAGATGGTGCTAATCTCTTCTTTGGGCCATTTGGTGAATTATTTAACTTTTGGACGCCTCAACTTTCCCATCTGATAAGTGGGGATGGACCACTGTATACCTGAGAAGCACCATGGGGAGTCTGATTAATGAGGAGTCATCATGAACAGTGAAAAAATCAATTACTGGTTTTATTTTGTGAAATAATGAAATGCTGATGGGCATGACAAGCAGTGGTATGTCTTAGGCGACCAAGGTTTTCCCTGTGTGTCCCTCCCTTGGCCCTTTTTGGGTGATAATGCTTGTGATGGTCCCCTGAGAGTGGATGAGGAAAGGGCTAAGAATGGCTAAAGCTTAAAGAATAATTTGGTGGTCAGAGTAAATCAACAGAATGAGGCAAATGAAGGAGACTGGCTCTACCGAGAGCATTGGGACTTTTAGGTTGTTGCCATAGTACTACCTTCAGGTCTGAGACCTGGTGGTTTTCAGTTAAGTATCCTTCCTGGGAACTTCAGAAGTGTGGGTTTACCTTGAATTTATTAGGGCTGGGAACAATTGTTTATGTTTATGTAGTTCATAATTTTGCAGTTTAGTTTGTGTGGGTTAGTGGCCCTACTGTTCAACTGGATGGCAAATCTGTGCTAGGAGGATACCATATGCACAAGTATTTTCTTAAATAATGTTGGCGTTTGCC
Organism: Galagoides demidoff; assembly: GCA_963574575.1. Lineage (NCBI taxonomy): Eukaryota > Metazoa > Chordata > Mammalia > Primates > Galagidae > Galagoides > Galagoides demidoff. Next base: position 49,634 of record CAUYQV010174079.1, on the reverse strand, counting down.
ACTGGTGTTAGGGGGAAAAGAAAAAAAAAATGAGAGTAATTCTGGAAGTCCTCCAGTAAGGGGTTAGGAAAGAACTTAGGGACAAATGCTCCTACTTGGAACACAACACCAAATAGTGGTTTTTTTGTGTTGTGTGTGTGTGTGTTTTTTTAAGAGAAGCCAAAATTAAACACAGTAGAGTTTACTGTTTGCTAATCAGCATGTGTTTACTTTCTCTTCCAAAACTGAAGTTGCCAACCAATACATTTCCTACCCAGTGCTATGAATCTGTCCAAATAAACATGGGAAGTAGTAAAACAATGACACCACATGAAAAATATATCCTCATTCATTAAATAGAATCCAAAAAATTCTGTGGAATTTAATTCTAGCAGTGACATGAGGCCTGCTGGGTATATGAAGGGAGGCTGGTGACTTCCCCCCTTGGGTTAGTCCAGCATGGATGAGTGTGATTCTGAGTGGCTGTAGAGTTCTACATGGGTCATGCTAAATCTAGACAGACGAACAGGGATCATTTCTTATCATCTCCTCACCCATATTCCCAGTGGACTAGGATATTTGGGGTATAGTATGGCTTTATGGTAATTAGAAAACATAAGCAGATTGTGAGAATCAAATAATTTTTAATTTCTGTCTCAATCACTACAGATGACTTAGAACAAAATTATGAAGATGAAATCAAGGATTGTTTTCTCTGGAGATTGCAAATATAGTGCAGGGAGAAGTTATAAAAAAGGTCTTTATTTTGTGTTCAATTTTAAAAAACAAAGTGAAAAGCAGCAGCCCTAAGCAACATTACAAAGAGACTTCGATTCATCAGGATCCCAGTTTACTTTAGTTGTTAGTGACAGTTCCATGTAGAACTGGTAGTCATAATTCAGGTGAGTCTCTGTTCAGAAGCCTTGTTATAGGAATGTAATGTATTTGTTATGATTATGGTTATGGCTTAAATGTTTCTTCAAAATATTCAGTATACTCTTTATATTGGAGCCCAGACTCCTGTCTTCTATCAAAATCAGATTTTAGGAAACTAGGCATTTATTCTTTTTTCTGAGTTTAAATAAATGTGCTGAACTTCTAGTAGCAATTACATTAAAAACCCCGTGAGTAGAGTTGCGTAATTAAAGTTCAAGCCTTAGGGATAAGTGATGATGTTTTATAAGACATCGGACAGAACTCTCACTGTCCAGGTGACTGTTTTTCCTCCTCATACAGATAAAGCTCTTTAACCTTTCATATCAGGTCCTTGTGGGGTTTCTGGGTGAGCAGCAAAGCAAAAGGTAGTTAGTTCTTTGAAGGTGATTTAGCACCTAATTGTAATTCCACAGCACGTTAGGATTAGAGTTGTTCTATCTACAGAGCACAACAGTTCCTTTTTCTTTTTGTCCTTTTTTTTGAGACAGAGTCTCACTTTGTCACCGTAGGTAGAGTGTTGTGGTGTCATAGCTCACAGCAACCTCAAACTCTTAGCCTCGAGGGATCCTCTTGCCTCAGCCTGGGACCACAGGTGCACACAACACCCCCAGCTAGTTTTAGAGATGGGGTATCCCTCTTGCTCAGGCTGGCTTCGCACTCCTGAGCTTTAGCAATTCACAGGCCTTGGCCTCCCAGAGTGCTAGGATTACAAGCCTGAGCCACTGTGCTCAGCCTCAAACAGTGCTTTAAAAAAAAAATACGAAGGAAAATTATCTGAACAAATTTACTTCTTGGAGTTAGGTTGGTAAATGGCCTTTAACCAAATAATAGTTTTGTGTAAAACCAACATTATAGCACATGAAAACCCAAAGAGAAATTTTAGGATGAGATAGCATATGTCAAAGTTGTCAGCCAAGCTGTATGAACTTGGTTGTTGCCTTTGTTATCTAATCTAATCATTACAGATAAGGGACCTGAGGCCTTCAGCCCTAAGATCTCACATAGGTCCCTATGCCTGATTAAGGAGCAGGGTCTCAGCACAGACTACATTCTACTCTTAACAGGTTGCCTCCAGAGTTTTCAATGGCATCCTGTGATCATCAGAGCATTTTTATTAAGTTTTTTAAACCTGAGTTTCATTCCTTAACGGAGAGTTAGTGATAATTTCCTAAACATCAGTGTTATCAGCTTCTTTCAACATTCAGCATATACCTTAATATATTGGTCAAGTAGTATAGGAAAGTCATTGGTGCTATGTGGCTCTTTCATCTGACAACCATATATAGATACATATATGTATATACACACGTACGAACATATCTAGATACAGTATTTATATAGGTATCTACTTCTTGATTTAAGAGAATAAATATGGTAGGAATATTCTGTGTGTCTTTTAAATTAAAAAAGAAAATGGAAAGATTTTAGACTAGTCATGGAATTGATTCATCTGTCAGTAGACGTTTAGGTAGCGGGAATGCAGGGATGAGAGGCTGGCACAGTCCTGACTTCACAGAACTCAGTACATCTCAAGAAATTTTAGGGTATGAGCAGAGACAGTATAAAGAAGTTTGATTTAAAAAAAAAGGAAGAAGCTGTAATAAGGAAAAAGAGAGATCTAGGAGAATAAAAGGAAGAGAGACAGAGATCAGGGAAGACTTTCAGAGGGAAGCTTAACCACTGAAAGGGCAGTGGTTTTCTGGGCAGAGGGAACAGAAAGTCAGGATGGCTCTGTGGAGCTTGGGAACAGAAGAAGGTCAAGAAAGCAGGAGCTTCAGTAGGCAAATCTGGATAACATTTCAGGAATTCCTCAAAAGAGTCAGTCTGATACTGCACCTCATGTGTTCCCCACACCACCAGGCCACAAGGAAATAAACCCATTACGTGTCAAGCCTGGTCCCCGACATGCCCCCAGGAAACTCTTAAACTAAAGGTGTCCCAAAAGTTGCCCTAAAGTTGGCATAGATAGGGAAAAAGGGAAATTGTAGTTTAAATGTACTTTTATTTACAAAGTATTCATGACAACATTTTTTCCACCATTTTTTTTTTATTAAATCATAGCAGTGTACATTAATACTATCATGGGGTACAGTGTACTGTTTCTGTATACAATTTGAAATACTTTCATCCAACTGGTTACCATAGCCTTCATGTCTTTTTCTTAGTTATTGTATGAAGACATTTATATTCTACATTTAGAGAGATTCACATGTACCCTTATAGGATGAACCCTAGGCATGATCCCACCAATCACCCTCCCTCCACCCTCTCTCCCTTCCCTCTCCCCATATTCCTGGGTTAAAATTGGGTTATAGCTTTACATTTTATACAATATTTACAATATATTCTCTACATTTGTTTGCCTCTTTGTAAAATTTCATGAATATTTTGTAAATAAATGTAGATTTAGGCTACTATTTCCCATTTTCCCCATGTATTGACTTTAGGGCAACTTTGGGGACTACATCCTATATGTATTTGTGAAGTCTTTCTTTCTGAGCTTGGGATTCATTTATATTGTTTTTCTTCTCTCTCTCTCTTACCTTTCTTTTTCTGTTTGCTTGTTTTTGATAGAGTCTCTCTCTGTCACCTAGGCTAGAATGCCATGGTTCAGCCTAGTTTACATCAACCTCAAACTCCTGGTTTCTGCCTTTCAAGTAGCTGGCACTACAGGTGCATATCACCACACATAGCTAATTTTTCTATTTTTAGTGGAGACAGGGTCTCGCTCTTGCTCAGGTTGGTCTCAAACTCCTGTGCTCAAGCAATCTTCCCACCTCAGCCACCCAGAGCCCTAGGATTGTAGGCAGGAGCCACCATGCCTGGCCTATATTGTTTTCGGTCACATAACATGACTCACAGTGCCCCATTTGAGTAAAATTGTCATTATCTTCAATAGACGTATAGTTATTAAGTACTTACCAGTTGTGAAGCCCTGAGTGATAAGACTACCACACTTGGACCTTGAGACTGGTAAAAGATTTAAAGTCTAGAAGATTGGGTTTTTTTAACATTTGTCCAAACAGATGTAGTATACATTCTTAAAACTAATTTTTCCTTGTTCACTACTATTATTTGACCCAATGAATTTACCTCATTATTCCTATTCTAATCCTCTTGGTTCTGGTTTGGAAAAAAATATATGTATTTCGAAACATTCAAGATATACAAAAATATAAATAGTTCAACAAATAAATGCATGAGTTACTTACTTTAAACATAGAATTTTAATGAAACTGATTTAAATTAAGTTACAAATGAATCTGAAAATAATAAACAAATAAATACTTTTTAAAAGGTAATGATCTACTGGCATGCCTCCTCCTCCAAATTTCATTCTTTCTCATTTTCATTCCCAGTACTTTTCTTACATGTACTTCTGTTGCCCATGCATTTGCAATCTGTTTTTTGACACTAAGTGCGCTAATCTCTCTCCGCCATCAAATCTAGAGCTTGATCCGTTGACATTTTACCCCAGGATGATTTCTCCTAGGGTCTTCAATGAATCGAAGGACTTTAGGCTTCAATCTTGGACTTCTCAAAAGTCACAAAAGTTATTTAAGCATCTTTTCCTTGATGTGTAACATAATAATAAAGCATTGCCTTTGATTCTTGTTTTGCTAATTATAATCAGTAGAAGCTGTATATATGTAAGTTACAGAGAAATTTTCCTTTGAATATTGAATGAATGCTGCTGGTGATAAAAGTGCCCTCTGGGTCATTAATTTCAGATCAAAATTGATAGACACTAAGCTGCAGTGTTTCAGCTCACACTTCTAGTTAGTTAAGTCTGTCTTCATTCCTATACTTGCCTTTCAGTAGGTACAGTTAGTGAACAGATATTAAAGAATAACAGCAAAACAACTAGATACTGGACCTCAAGCTCTTGACATGTTAGATGATTTTCGTGAAAATTTTTAGGGATCACTTTCTGAGAAATTTCTTCACAGCTGAGAATTCCAGTTACTGAGGAAGGGATATAAAATGGTTTAATTAATATTTGCATTTGGGGATAGACTATTTAAATTTATATTTGCATGGATTTCACATCTTTGATACACTTACTGTGTCTCTATGGCTAAAATACATGTCAGTAAGGGATCTTCTGGAAAGGCAGTGATAATACCGTTTGTTTAGGAAAGGAGAAAATGCCACAACTTCAACTTTTTATTCTTTGCCTGGGTTTTCTTTAAAAGTGATGACCCTCTCCTCTGTCCTTTCAAGAGTACGTGCAGCCTGTGTTAGCAGAAGGAAGGAGCCAGAGCCAGACCTGCCCCCTTGACCTGTCCTGCTGAGTGAACCAGTTTGCTAGACAAGTGCTAGCAGCCCTGGACTCTGCTTCATAAAATGCTGCAAATAGGTGGTGGGGCACTTCTGATTTCTTTGATCGTAGGCCACGGTAATCACAGGAGATGGTAAATGACACACATATTGAATTAGATATTTAAATCAAATAAAGGCGAACAGTTCAACTCACTACAGGATCGAGTCAACCCACTCTCAACTATTTAGGATTCTTCAGATCGCTTAAGAGTCATAGAAAAATACAAAGATCCTTTTCCTTAATTTTCCCAAGTTTCCAAGGTGATGTCCATCTTACAAAAGAATTTAATACTGAGGCTTGAAAATCAGTCCTCTAAAACTTTACAATGAACCTACAGACTTCATTCCTCACACCTGGCAAGCCCTGAGTCTTCCGGTCTCCCTTTTCTTAAACATTCCATGATATGAAGTGAATCTGGGGGCTCTTACTTATTTTTCTTTCCTTGAGCAAGTAGGTAGTGTGTCAGTAGCTGAGTGTCTTCCTGGTGGCAAATGATTTAGAAGGAATCTAGAACGACTGTGCATTTTGTCTGTTTTGAGGAGGAAAGACAGGCACGCACAGAGTTAAGCCCATAGCTGCTCTGTGTTAACAGAACATTCCCAGTGTGCCGAGGTCATAATCCCTAAGCAGATGCTTTACGGGGTCTCATTATTGTCCAGAAGTGGCTCTTGTATGAGTCAACGCAGCCAAGCAGAAACAGCACAAACACTGTTGACTTGACCACCGTGGCTTATGTTTTTTTTTTTTTTTTTCCCCTTTCTAACATCCATGGACCCATTTCATCCTTACCTAGCTAGGAAGTGTTGCCCCTTCCCTCTCTCCACCTTTAACTCACTAAAAACCAAAAATAAACCAACCAACCCCCACCCAATCACATCCTAATGTTCAATACTATTAAGAGACTCCGATTTTACCTTGAGATCTTTTAAATTTGTCATCAAGGACCTTGTTCCTTTCTCAAGTCTTTCAGCCACATCATGGCCTTCCAAACCTTTAAGTCCTGTAATACTATATTTTGTGAAAAAGGGAAAAAATGAGATTTTTTTTTTCCCTCCTTGCTTTTGTTAACCCATTCTTGTTTTAGGCTCCAACAAAAAGGGTTTTTGTTAACTGGAGCTTAAAATCGGCCAGCTTGCAAAGTATTCTCTCTTTTTATGCAAGGAGGATTAGCTTGGCATGTTATGCCGTTCCCTTGTATGCGCCATTCACGTGTCCTGTCATAAGGTGTATAATTACCGCACTTCACCATCAGCAATCATTCTTAAGTTAAAACCTGTTTTAAACCTCTCATTAATATAAATCATACCAGGAAGGTAGAAAATACACCTTCAAAAAGAACGAAGTGTTAGGGAGTTAATCTGTTCTTTTCATAATAGGCCCAGAGTAAATAATTTTTACTTAGCGCTTTTCTTTCTATGCAATCAAAATAGTTTGTGATAAAAGATCTGGTACCAGGGATTGCATAAATGGGCAGTGTTTTATTCAGACAGGATCGGGCTTCCTGCTCGGTGCCAGCCTTGTTTTCTCTCTGTCACCCTTGAACAGTGAAGTGTGTAATCCTCCATTCTTTTAAAGTCAGCCCCCTGACAAGACTCCCTCTCTCTCCCTCTCAGTGTCTCCCCTTCTCTCTCTCTCTCTCTCTCTCATACTTCCTCATACACGAATTCAGGAGACAATTGTTTTAATGTTCAGGGCTTTCTCTCAGTGAGATCTCCCAGCATGCTTACACAGCAATCTGAACTTTTAAAACAAATGTCTCAAAGAATAATTTTTTTTTTTTTCACAGACAAGCCAAAGGCAAAGGACTCTGCTATCTATGCTCTGTCTGTCTGTGAGTGGTTTGTTCCAGTGACAGAGTGGCTGTTTCCCCTGGTATCTCCAGGGCCCTGTTCACTTTGTAAACCTACACACTCCATACCTGCCCCCTGCGCTGCTCTCACCCCCACGGCCCATGAGCCCCGGCCTCAGAGCTGCTGTGAACGCTGGCTGTGGAAAGTCCCATCCAGGTTGGGGGCTCCAGGTGAAGAGGTTAGCCAGCCTGGGAAAACAGGTCTCAAGCTTTTGCACATCCCAAAGGCCCAGTTTGCCCTCACTTGTGCCCACATCCCTGAACTCGTTTCCCACTGCTCTCCCTTGATCTTCTGATTCATCATCTGTGCAGCCTCTTTTCTCTTCTTCAGATTTGTCAACTTTTTTCTACTTGAGTGCCTTCATATCTATTAGTCCCATTTCCACCAGCTAACTTTTATTCATTTTTCAGGCCTTCTTTTTTGGTTTCTTTCATGTATTTTAAACCTACTAAGTACCAGAAATTATTCTAGGTCTTCATGATTCAGGATTGATGTGGACAAACTATATCCCTGCTCTCCTGGGATTTAGACCCTATGAGTGGCCTTCAACAAAGAAGTCTTCCTGGAGCACTTATTCTGTGCGAGCTCCTTTATTTGGCATTTTTGTTGCATTCTATGCTTCTTCAGAGCATTTCTTCATTCCATTCAACAGATACATGGTCATGCCAGTTGGAAACAGCTATCTAGCTGGACAGGCTCTGTCTTCCCTGATGGACTCAAAGCCGTGTGAAGACATGATTCTGCCTTGTATCCATCCCAGGAGGGACTTGGCACAGCACAGAAGCTGAGTGAAGGAGTGGCCTTCTCCCTGTCGCCAGCCAGCTTCCAGTTGCACTCTCCCTGAATTATTTTGTATCACTCTCTTACATTGTCTTAAAAATAACACTAATTAAAAGTTCATTGGAGTAAGTAAGCTTTTTCTTTATGAAAAAGTTCAATTACTGAAAGTTATTTTTACTACATCTCATCTCCTTTTCTTTTGGCATCTGCCAGACCTTCCTGGCTGTAGGAACAAGGACGAAAGTTGGGTTGAGAGCCTGGAACAGAGGGAGGTCTGACGGGGTTGGCCCAGAGTGGGTCCTACACTGGGTGTGGGAGCTGGGAAGCTGGGTTCCCAGGAGACCGGAGAGGTGCGCAGGGGGGAGAGAAGAGGATTTCAAAGATAAGCCTGGCTTACTTCAAGAATTTACATAAGGGAAGCTAAGAAACCCTTTCTTTCTTCTTCAACACAAAAGAAAGGGAACTAAAATTAGTAAAGATTTCTTTATGTGCTAGGGACTTTGCATACATTATTTTATTTAAGGCATTGTTTTATCTCCAGTTTATATTTAAGAGCCAGATCTGCTTAATTCTAGAATTAAAACATGTAAAGCTGACACTAGACAGACTCTTGGTGCTCAACTGAATGAATGAATTTACTGTGTAACTGCTTGTTCTCCTTTTTGGCAAAATTCTTCATACAGTCTTTTTTTGGTGTGTGTGTGGTAAGATAGGATTTTATTAGAAAGGAATACAGAAGAAATAAAAAGCACCAGAGCTTCTGGCAGGGGGAAAGACCAAGTCTCATGCAATCATCTTCTTTAGACTCAGAATTCTTACTGGTATGATAGTTGAGTCACATTCAGGGTTGAATTAGGTTTTGTGGGTTGGTAATCACCTTATGTGATCTTCTCTCAATAGGAAAATTCATTCTGAGTTTCAGACCATTGACTTACTATGAACTTTTGGAGCTCTGGTCATTAGTAAGTTAGGGATTGCCTGCATGTGAATGTAGAAATAATAAAAAATTAAATCTTACAGTATGTGACTTTCCTGGGATAGGGCACTTTTTTTTTTTCCCATAGAGTCTTACTCTGTTGCTCTAGACTAGAGAGCCGTGGTGTCAGCCTAGCTCACAGCAACCTCAAATTCCTAGGCTAAAGCAATCCTCCTGCCTCAGCCTTCCAAGTAGCTAGGACTGAAGGTATCCACCATGACACAATGCCTGGCTAGTTTTTCTGTTTTTAATAGGGATAGGGTCTTGCTCTTGCTCAGGCTGGTCTTGAACTTCTGAGCTCAAGCAGTCTTCCTGCCTTGGCCTCCCAGAGTGCTAGGATTACAGGTGTGAGCCACCACGCTTTGTCCACTTTTTTCTAACACTGAGTTTATGTGGCTTTCTCTCTGTTTTTTTTTTTTTTCATAAATCTCCCCAAAGTGTTTTTATACGTTAGTGGTGCTCATAATAATGATTAATAAAAATTACTCTAAAAACATTTAAAAGAAGAGATGGAATGATTTCCAAAATACTAAAAATATAAGATTTTCTTATATGTCCCCATTTCACATTGAGTCACCAGGAATGTGGCATTAAACTGGTTTTGGTTTTAGTTCAAGTAAAAGAGAAAACACATTATTAATGGACTTTAATAAAATTAAAATACAATTATAAAAAGAGACCCCAAGCTCAGCACCTGCAGCTCAAGCAGCTAAGGCACCAGCCACATACATCAGAGCTGGTGGGTTCAAATCTAGCCTAGGCCTGCCAAACAACGACAACTACAACCAAAAATGGTTGATGGGTGCCTATAGTCCCAACTACTTGGGAGGCTGAGGCAAGAGAATCACTTAAGTCTAGAAGTTGGAAGTTGATGTGAGCTGTGATACCATGGCACTCTACCCAGGGCAGTAGCTTGAGGCTCTGTTTAAAAAAAAAAAAAAAGAGACCCCCCAGATGGACTGAGAGAGCCAAACTATCAGATCCTTTCTTATATAGTAGAAAATCCTGCCTAGGAAGAAAGCTTTTGCACTAGAATATTTTCAAAATTAAGCGCACACTAATTTGTAGGCAACTGAATTTATGTATAATTAATAGATCTAAAAGAAATTAGATTAACAGTTAGATGTTTACTGTTTTGGCCACCAAAACAAGCATGCCATTAGTATGTAGGTTTAAGTGGAACATTGGACAGTTGAGTTTAGATGTGGGAACTATTAAGAATCATAAGCATCAGGCTGGGCACGGCACACATCTGCCTGCAATCCTAGCCCTCTGAGTGGCTGAGTCAGGTGAATCACCTGAGTTTAGGAGTTGGAGACCAGTGTGAGCAAAAGGGAGACCCTGTCCCTACTAAAAATCATAAAACTAGCCAGGCATTGTGGTGGTACCTGTCGTCCCACCTACTTGGGTGGCTGAGGCAAGAGGATCACTTGAACCCAAGAATTAGAGGTTGCTGAGAGCTATGATGATGCCATGGCACTCTACCAGGGATGACAGAGTGAGACACTGTCTCAAAAAAAAAAAAAAAAAAGAATTATAAGGATCATTCTAAGAGTGTAATGTCTTCAATGTGTATGTTTCTCTTCCTATATAAGTATTTTAAAGTTAGCTTCTACACAGTATCTTTAGACTCACTCTATTGTTACTATATGAGGCCTGACAATTAAGTTTATGAACTTGCCGTCCTATACAGATCTGATGAAAACATTGCAAAAATATAAAATTGTGTGTCAGAACCATTAACAACTGACTATGAGAAACATAGGCCAAGTAAATATCTATAGAAAAACAGGAAAATCTTAACTGAAAATCTTGAGATGCTAAAATGGGCTCTAGCGCCATGACAGGGCACCAGCTCACATGGCTCTGTCTATGAGGGAGTTTTTAGCCAGTAAACAAAAGTATTGGGACATCCTCCCTACTCACTTAATCTGGCCCCCAGTGACTTTTTTCTTTACCTAAAAATAAGGGAAATATTGAAGGGAAGACATGCTGATGACATTCAGGACATCAAGGGTAATATGAAGCCAGCTCTGATGGCCACTCCAGAAAAAGAGTTCCAGAATTGCTTTGAAGGGTGGACTAGGCACTGGTGTTGGGACATTTCAAAGGTGCCCATGGTGATGATCAGCTGGGAGGTAGGCAGCACTTTTCCAGGATGAGTCTGTGAACTTCATTGTCAGACCTAGAATGTATTAAAAAAACCGACGAGAAAATACAAAGTTAGATGCATCACCTAATTAAAGGAAGAATAAATGAATTATTTCTTTCTTTTCTTCTTAAGACAAAGACACTCACTTGTCGCCCTTGGTAGATTGTCGTAGTGTCATAGCTCACAGCAACCTCAAACCCTTGGGCTCAAGCAGTTCTCTTGCCTCAGCCCCTCCAGTATCTGGGACTACAGGTACCAGCCACAATGCCTGGCTATTTTTAGAGACGGGATTTCAGTCTAATTCAGACTGGTCTTGAACTCGTGAGCTTAGGTGTTCCGCCCACATCAGCCTCCCAAAGTGCTGGGATTACAGGCGTGAGCCGCCATGCCTAGCCCAGATGGATTATTCTTAATGAGTTAACATTTTAAATAATTAGAAAGGATTATATCAAAGTATATTTGTAAAAATAAATTATGGAAAATTAATTTAAGTTAATGCCATTTTAGAACATAGATTACTTTAAAATACCGAAAGGTTCAGTATGGAACTCAGGCTCCAGAGGCCCAGGAAGTTCCTTTCTGCCACTGAACGGAGCAAGGTATTAACATCTTGAGACATCTCTTTACTCATCTGTAAGATAGGATTGATAATAGTATCCACTTTGATATTGGTTTGTATTGAGAATTAAAGCAAATTTTTGTGAAGCTTTTTGTAAAATCTTAATTATAATTGACATCTACAGATGGTGGTTATTATCATTAACAATTGTATAACATTGGTGGAAATAGATCTTTTTAAGAAAATAATTATAATACTATTGTTAGTTTTCATGTCAATATTCATATTACTTGGGCTCAGGGAAGGGAAAATCTTGAGTTCATGAAAATCCAGAATAGCTCTGCTTTTCTCCATAGTACAAGTTATATGTCAAGTCTATGGAAAGGTGTCCAAGAACAGCGTTTTTGAATTCTTCACTAGCTTTTAAAAGACATTTAATTAATTCTTTGTTTATTCAACAGTTCCTGAGCACCTGCTAGTATTTCATGCTGTATACTGACCTCTAGAAATAAAAAGCGCAGGCTCTATCATCAAGGATATCATAGTCCAAAAATAGTCTCACCAGTGAACTGAGAATCCATTTAGATAAGGGTAGGTGGCAGAAATCTTTGAACTGATAAATTAGCTTTTAAAATTGGTAGTAGTTTTCTGGGCATGTTTAGAAAAGATTTCTCACTCCTTCTAGCTTGAGTTTACAATAAATTGGGAAACCATTTGGAATCTGAACAAAAAAGTTGTTTTTAACTATTAGTCCATTGTAAAGACAGAATTATATAACTCTAATTACATAGCTCTAATTGTTCATTTATGAGATTCCTTTGGCTATATTAGTTGAATGTTTTTAAATTGTAATTGGCAATTACTTCGAATAACTTTAAAAGTATAAGCTTATATTAATAAGGGTCATGTTATGTATGTTTTAAGACTCAATGTGCTTATATATTTATTGCTTTTCTTGATGGATCTTAGATTTTAGCAAAAAAAAGATAGTCTCAAAATTTTGCTTATTAGCTTATGAAAAGGAAGATGATTCATCTCTCAATGGATTAATATTTTAAGTGTTATAACAAAGCCAAATTGTTATCATCATATGATTTTAGGGAGAAAAATAGGCTCTATAGAGATATACATTTCCTCAATTCAATATTTTGTTAATACTATATTGTACAATGACAGTAATTAAAGCTTCTGAATTAGTGTTATAATTTTACCTGATAAATGTTCTAAATCATATTTTAATAAATTTTACTTAAATTTGATCCATTCAGAAGGCAATAACATGTATTTTATCAGAAAGACCAAATAGAGTATATTCATGATCATTATAAAAAAAAAAGTCATTAGAAAATATGAGTCTGGACTTCTAAGTATTTTGTTCTGTATTTCTGATTTTTTTTTTTTTTTTGGTTCTTCTTATAGAGAATTTCAGTAAAGTGGAGGGTGAATCCTGATGCTTTGCTAGAGCTTTATCTGCCTTCAAACACCATGCCTACTTCTTAGAGCCAGAAAAATTATCATCATTATTATGTTATATCAGACTTTAATTTTTATAAGCAATGATGGCCTTTTCATGTTGTTTCATAAAATAATATTTCCTCATAAATCTGAAGCTACAAAAACCCCAGACACACTCTAGCACTTTGTTTCAGCCCAACTTCAATCACTGCTTTCAAATATATCTTCTACAGTGTTCATTATTGTGGAAGGGTATAGTATAAGGATGAACCTAGTACCAAATAATCATTGGCCTCTTAAGAATAGCATTCCTGGCTCGGCGCCTGTGGCTCAATCGGCTAAGACGCAAGCCATGTACACCTAAGGTGGCAGGTTCGAATCCCCAGCCCAGGCCACCAAACAACAATGATGGCTGCAACCAAAAAATGATCGGGCGTTGTGGCAGGTGCCTGTGGTCCCAGCTTCTTGGGAGGCGGAGGCAGGAGACTCACTTGAGCCCAGGAGTTGGAGGTTGCTGTGAGCTGTGATGCCATGGCACTCTACCCAGGGGGATAGCTTGAGGCTCTGTCTCAAAAAAAAAAAAAAAAAGAATAGCATTCCTTATGTAAAAAGATTCTTGGATAGCCAAATCAAATGCATTCAAAAACCAAGGCTATATTTCATGTCTTTTAAAAATGCTTTCTGTTCTTACTTATGTGGAATCAAAAAAATCAAATACACAGAAGCAGAATAGAACAGTGGTTATCAGGGTGGGAAGGTGGGAGAATGGGAAGGTATTGGTCCAAGGGTACAGAGTTTCAGTTATCTGGGGTGAATAACCTAGAGATCTAATGTACAGCATGAGAGATGTAGTTAATTATACTGTAATGAATCCTGGAGATTTGCTGAGAGAGTACATGTCAAGTGTTCTCAAAAAAAAAAAAAGACAAAATATTTTCAAAGGAAAATTTACAAAATCATAAAACCACTTAACATCCTCTCAGGGAAGATACCATATGCCCATTTTAGTGGTAAAGAAAACGTGACAAGGAAAAGTACAATTGTTCTCTCATATTCATGGGAGATTTATTGCAGAATGCTCTAAAGATTCCAAACTTCCTGATGCTCAAGCACTTTATGTAAAATATGTCCTGTTTGCATATAACCTATGCACATTCTCCTGTATACTTTAAATCATCTCTACAGTACTAATAATATCTAATATACTAATAACACCTACACATCACTTCACGTGGATTCAACATAGAACTTGGTGTACAGCAAATTGAATTTTTGCTTTTGGGAAATTTGTAGAATTTTTTTAAAAGATCTGAATATTGTCAAGTCATGGTTGGTTGAACCCAACGATCCAGAACCCACAGATACGGAAGGCCTTTATCTAATTCTAGAATAGACCAGGATAGAGCAGTACATTAGCCTGTGATCATATACAGCTTGATTTTAACAGGACGCTTTCAATTCAGGTATTCTCTTTAGCTCTCAGCTATTTATTTTTAGTGGTTAGATCATAGTGGCCTTCTGATACTAGAGAAATAAGGTTTCTACACAGAGCTGCCATGTGAAGACTAAAAAATAACTGTGATCTCGAAGAACTGAAGCCTCACGGGATGATGGCACAGGTCTGGTGCAGCCTGTCATTTGTTTTCTACCTTATTCCTATTCACCTGGCCTTCTGGGCAATCCAGAAATATCTCAGTAACTGTTTATTGTTCAGGGAAATATGTTAAAGGGTGAGAGACCGGAAGGATTGAGTTGAGGAGGGACATTCTTCTTTTCTCTTTGTTTATTTTGTTGTGAGCTCATTTCTTTTAATATTATTTTAGATTATTTTGGGTGTCAGAAGTGTATTTGCCCAAGGGACAAAATCTGAGAAGATATAGTGGCTTCTTGGCCAACTAGATTGTTGTGGTGAAGTTGGTGGGAGCCAGGATTGGTGGGAAGGAAACCAGAGCCAATGCCTGTGAGGAGGTCGGGCAGCTTCCTAGTATTGGAGCTCTTTATCAATCCCAGGTACTTCCATTTCCTTATTAGATTCAGATTCAGTAGATTTAGAGGAATTAACCTAGAATTAACAAGAAGATTTTTCTACTTTTGCACTTCCTTGAAATTAGGTTGGCCTTTAACCAGTCATTTAACACGTGCCCCACCTTTCCCCTCTTTTGAACATTGAGGGAAAACATTATTTCTCAACATTTTACCTTTTGATTTATCTTTCCTACTGAATTGCACAACAGGAAAAGAACTTGAGGTGTAAAAGAAGTCAGTGTAATTATTAAATAATTAGTGGTTACCACCCTTTCATAAATAAATGCCCTGAAGTATTAATAAAAAAAATCTGGAATACTAATTTTTAAGCTCTTTTCTATTTAAATTTGTTTCTAGTGGGAAATGTGGGTGGAAATTCAACTTGTTAAAATTGTTGCAAATAGGTTGCAATTCAGAAAAGCTATGCAGCATAGAAGTATCATAAATCTGAACTGGAGATTATGTAACGGCTACTTATCACTAAGGCAAGGGCTGGGTCTAAGTAGATCAGCCCAGCGAGCTGAGGGAATCACAAGTGTGTCTCTGCTATTTACTCTGACTCAGATGCAGTCTGGCTCTCCTCATGATAGAGTTAAGAGTTGTATCATGAAGTCCCTGCTCTATGATGTGGCTACAGTACTGACTCTGAGCTTTTGTTTGGCTGTGTAACTCACTGGATAGAATTGCAGGTAACATTCCAAGGGAGCAGTGGAGAGGAGAAATGGATTAATGTTGAATCCAAAGACTAGAAGAAAAGTAACATTTGGGCTGGTCTGCAAGGAATGAGGGTTTCTAAACTCTGTGAGTGAAGAGGACAGACTTGTCTGGGGAAGTAGCAGGGGCAAAAGCTCCAAGTACCAACTCACTCAGAGCCTGAGGTGCGTGAATTAGTGCCATGGAAGCTGAGCCTGGAATTTGGAAAATGACCTTTGAGGACCAAATGCATAGGATGCAATGACTTTATATATTAGGTGTAGAAGTTTCTTATGCTGGGTGACAGATTACCAGTAATGTAGCAGCTGAAAGCAACACCCATGTATTAGCCTGCAGTTGGGTTGGTCAGAAGTCCTGCATAGTAGGGCTGTGCTGTTAGACTAAAGTCAGGGTATCACCTGGGGGCTGAGTTCTCACCTGGAGCACCATATCTTTTCAAGCTCATCCTTATGAGTAGAGGATTGAGGTCTCTGTTTCTTTACTGGATGTCAGGTGGCTATTCTCAGCTCTTAGAGGCTACCTGACTCTCTCGCCATCTTTAAGCCGGCAAGGACACATCATCCATTCCTCCTCCTGCTTTGAATGGCTCTGATTTACCGTCTCAGATTAGCCAGACACCATCGGATTTTTGGAACTCATGTATTTGGGTCAGATTCAACTGTGTTACTTTCCTATTTCAAAGTCAGTTGTGCCATCTGATCTAATAGGACCTAATCACAGCAGTAAAATCCATCCTATTCATAGTCCTGGGGACTGTGTAGAGCTTGTAAACAAGGGGGCAGGAAGTCTTAAGGACCATTTTAGAATTCTGTCTTCCACAGTGGCTAATAGGAAGCTATTGTAGGTGTTTGAATAAGGGAGTTATATGTTCCCAGCAGTGTTTTAGAAAGTTATATTGGGCAGCACCTGTGGCTCAAAGGAGTAGGGCACTGGCCAAATGTACTGGAGGTGGAGGTGGTGGGTTCAAGCCTGGCCCAGGCCAAAAACTGCAAAAAAAAAAAAGAAAGAAAGAAAGTTTATATTAGTGGGGGGTAGAAACTGTTCTGGAGAAATAAAAATCAACAAGGGAGAACATCTTTGCAATGTCAAAAGATCTGGGGCCATCAATGCTTTGGACGTAGGAATCCAAGAATCAAAAAGAGAACTTGCCATTTCACTTGATTCAAGCCAATATTCGATTCTTTTTTGCTTTATGGAGGGAATGATAAAGAAGGGCTGTGCTAAGCAGGCAGGCTCTAAATGCCTTCTCTGAAACAGGGAGGCTTTATCTGTTCTGTGTACTGGGGTTTCATTTTTATTATTTAATGAAAAATAAATTGGAAGGCTGTGCAATCTTTCTAACACCCTCATTCGTAAATGAGAAGATGATAGCACATAGAGGGGAAATGAGGAAATAACACATTTAGAAGAGTTTCTTAACTTTGCCAAATGTGCACTTTAGTTTAGGAAGAGATAACTCACTGGGCAAGAATGATTAGGGGACATACTGGGCATAAGGTAGGGCAGCTTGCTCAGTTATCCTGTAGAATTCCAAGGGAGGCTGGGCTCAACCTGGCTTGAAATTTGTTAGGTAAACTTCATGAGATAAAGCAGGTCTTAGCCTGGCTATAAAACGAAGTAGTGGAGAGTACATGAAAATCGCCTGAAAATAGCTCAGCTGATATAGGCAGCTCTATGCAAAGTTGGGTAGTAAGAGAAACTTGAGAGGGGGTGTGGTATGGCTCTGAGCATTGGGTCTTAACACATCTCAGCTGTGTGACTTTGGGGGAGATATTTCCTCTCATGAGTCAAACTATATAATAGGGCAAATAATTTTTTTTTTTTTTTGAGACGGAGCCTCAAGCTATCCCCCTGGGTAGAGTGCCATGGCATCACAGCTCATAGCCTCCAACTCCTGGGCTCAAGCGAGTCTCCTGCCTCCGCCTCCCAAGTAGCTGGGACCACAGGCGCCCGCCACAATGCCCGGCCATTTTTTGGTTTCAGCCATCATTGTTGTTTTGGCGGGCCCGGGCTGGGGATTTGAACCCGCCACCTTAGGTGTACGTGGCTGGCGCCTTAGCCAATTGAGCCACAGGCGCCGAGCCAGGGCAAATAATTACGCACATACAAATATATAATAGTTTTTTAGGTTAAAAATGTTTGAATATGGGAAATTGTGTGATTCAGCCTAATCTAGTCATACATTACAGGGTGAGTTCTAGGTGAGATAGTGTGTGTTCAGTGTAGTACCTGGCACATAACTGCAGCTTCGTGGTGCCACTTTTGTAATACTGTGCAAGGAATAGGAAACCTTAGAATCTAGAGGGTTTGTTGTTATTGTTGTTGTTGTTGTTGTTGTTTTTTTGAGACAGAGCCTCAAGCTGTCCCCCTGGGTAGAGTGTCTGTGGCCTCACAGCTCACAGCAACCTCCAACTCCTGGGCTCAAGTGAGTCTCCTGCCTCTACCTCCCAAGTAGCTGGGACCACAGCCGCCCACCACAATGCCTGGCTATTTTTTTTTTTTTTGGTTGCAGCCGTCATTGTTGTTTGGTGGGCCTGGGCTGTATTCGAACCTGCCACCTTAGGTGTATGTGGCTGGTGCCTTAGCCACTTGAGCCACAGGCACCGAGCCGAATCTAGAGTTTAAGTAGAGGGGTTAACCTTGAGATATGAAATAACCAGGTGGCGGGGGAGAGGATTTGGAATTTGTAGTGAGATGTGAGAACAAGAACCAGAAGCTGAGGTCTGGAGGGCAGACCTGACTCTCCTATGTCAACCCGTGGCTTGAACTGGGCATGGAAAGTCTGATTGAGGTACCAGAGGAGCTCACAGACTTTTGCGGTGAGGGAATACATGGGCTGGCAGATAGGGTAAAACCTAGTGCACAATAGAAAACTCCCTGGGATGGGTGGGAGAAGGATCAGAAGACAGAAGAAAGACGGGAATGGTGGCTTGGCCTGCCACATACACTGAGGCTGGTGGGTTTGAGCCCTGCTTGCTATACCACAATGACTACAGCAAAAAAATAGTCAGGGGTTGTGGCCGGCACCTGAAGTCCCAACTACTCAGGAGGCTGAGGCAAGAGAATCGTTTAAGCCCAGGAGTTTGAGGTTGCTGTGAGCTATGAGAGCCACTGCACTCTATCGAGGGTGACATGGTGAAACTCTGTCTCAAAAAAAAAAAAAAAAGAAAAGCAACACCGGGATGGGATGAGGATTATTCCTGCCTGTGTGTGTGTGTGTGGCTAGACGGTGGGGGGGGGGGTAGATTTCACTGGATGGAGAGTAAAAGCTCTAGATCAGGGGTCCTCAAACTTTTTAAACAGAGGGCCAGTTCACTGTCCCTCAGACCATTGGAGGGCTGGACTGCAGGTCCCTGGACAAGTTGGCTGTTAAGCAGGACCAGCAGTGGCAGTAAAAACATCCGGTGGGCCTGATGAATGTCCTCGGTGGGCTGCAGTTTGAGGATGCCTGCTCTAGATTGGGAAAAACCATCTGGAATGAATGGGCAAGAAATCTTACACTTTCGTATAGAAGGTTTTCCAGAAAGGAAATGAGGGTTCCTTAGGGAAGAGTAAAGAGCTGGGAAAGGGAAGGAGGAAAGGGAGGAAACAAAGGGCAGGGTGAAGTTTGTGAGGTTGAAGACTTGGGGGTGATGGGTGCAAAGAGATGTAAGAACTGTTGGCTGTGGTCCACTGTGGGAAGCTGGGGGCCCAGCATCCAGAGAGGCAGCATAGATGAACCCAGGGCTCCCAGCTCTAGCTGTGGTGGAAAGGGGGCCCCTTGCACTTCACATAAAGATGCCCCTCTTAGTGATATTTGGAGAATGCTACATCTTTCCCTTAGTATAATACAGGGAAATAAAATTCAAAGCACCTCTCTCTGATCCTGTAAACCACAACAAGGGCTTTAAGACAGCTTCAGAGAGGTACATCTGCCTTGTTTATGATGCATGTACTAATTAAAAAGAGCTTTGTTCTCTTTGTGGTGCAAGACTTTGCAATGGATCTATACCGACCTTATTATCAATAATAACTACTGAGATAAAAATTTAGAGCAGGTGTCTGGGTAATCCTTGATGAAGTGAATTCAGGGGATCTTGTTCCCAATTTTGCCTTCTCTGCACCTGGAAAGGAGGTGGACGAGCCCATCAAACCACAGCCTGTTGCTGGGAGGAAATTCCTTGGCTCAATGTGAAGAAGGCATAGGATGCCCAGATTACTATTTACTAGAAACAAGGGCCTGCTGCCTCTCGGTAGTCTCCCAAGAGTAGACATAGGGAATGGCTTTGGTGCAGGTTCAGTCTGTCATGGGTGTGGAACCTTCGCCTTGAGAGTTACAAGGTAGATTCTGATGTAATGAATCCAGATATTGGCCTTTCAGAGAATTCTTCACACATTGCTTTCTTGAACATAGCTTTAATTGTGTTGCATAAAAAAGAATATGCCATTTTTGTATCATCTGAAGAACTCTTAATTTCTTAAATTCCATCAATGGCAGTGTTATTTACTCAAGCTTTCTTCCTGAATTTTGCCCTGGAGTGTTTGTAGGCAGTAGCATTTATCTCTAACATTACTCACCATTTAGTGAAAGAAACGAAACAAGACAAACACTAGCAAAACTGCCTCCTCCATAAAACACATATAAAGCAAGAGTACCATGTGAATGAACAAAATCCTGGCTTGAATCAGTCCTTTTGCAACAAATGTAGAATTGTTTGCAATTTGGAGAAAATGAGCCTGCAAACCAAAACAGTTAGTAGGTATAATTTTAGGTTTACAGTTTTCACATTGTAACCCTAAATTACATCTTATTTGAAAAAACTCTTTAAGTCAAACTGTTTTTTAACCTACTGGCACAAGATGACTCTATCTTAAGACTTCTCTGAAGATGGTATGGCAAACTTTATCAATTGATTAATCTATATGATAAATAACGTTTACAGTCAAATAATACATCTGCATCTTAGATTTGCCATTCTTCCTGAAAATGTTGGTAATGCTAAAAGCATGGAATTAAAAGCAAATAAACTTTTACATATAACAGATAGAGAACACTTATAGGTTGTGCCAAACTTCATAAGATGGAACATTTAGGAGAGAAAAAGGGCCATACAAGTTCTTCCCAGATTGGGTGATCTCCACGAGACCCTTCTTAGCTGCCCTTTCATGAAGAAGTAGCACTTAAGAAATGTTTTTGCAGTGGGAGAATCAGGCAGTTTTTGAGTGGCATCCAGTTAAAACCAGTAGGAGACTAAAAAAAGAACTAAAAAGATTTTAGTTTCCCTAGAGGACAGGGAGTGTTTCTTTAAAAATCATGCTACGTGTTGCCTCCAAGAACAAGATGAACAAATAGGTACTCAATAAATATCTGTCAGTGACAGTGATGGTTGGAAGTAGGGTAGGTCAGTAACTGAAATTACCTAGATGCACAAAACTAAAGGCTAATAGAAATTCAGCTATCAGCCATAGGGAAGGCCAGTGCCCTTAAATGAATACAGCTCCACTTTGAGCTCATGGGAAAAGGAATAGCACATTTCCGATGCCAAACCCCTACCCAAATCTGGGCAGTAGTAATGACCTCTTCTGGCCCCTGGTAAGATTCCTAATAAACCAAACACCAAAATCAAATATAAAAAATGAAGGAAGCTCTGTGCCTGGCTGAGTGACATCTGTAGTCGTGGGTCACTTAGGAAGCCTGGAGCTCAACTTGGAGCTCCATAATCGCTCATTGCTGTTTGCCCAAGACCTTCAAAGTCTCACATTAATATATGAAAAAAGTCTTTTCCAAGCACCTTATTAAAGCTCTTTTGGCTTGGACAGAATGCCAGTGTGTGGAATCTGGGTTTTATCAGGTGCTGCTTGAGGAAAAACACTTAGGTAGTTCAGGAAAGCACTGAAAACAGAAACAGGGTTTTGAGGTTGTTATTGGAGTCAGGCTCTTGAAAGTTATCACAGAAGCAAAACAATTTTAAACTTTTTTAAAAAAAGTTATCATTTTATTTTATATCTGACTTCAATATGGTGATAATGTTTTCTCTCATTTCCTAGACAACTGGCCTTTTTTTTCTGTCTTTTTCCTTTGGGGAAATGTATGCCTTCCAAATGCTGCTTCGGAGCTCACACCTCATTATTCTTACCCCCTTATTAGGCTTAGCAATCCCTGCCTTCTTCTTAAAGTTCCAGGAGATCCACAGAGTAATAAGGATCCCTTAGCAGACACAGAAGAAACTGAGCCTGGGTCAGAAAGCGCAGCGTACTGCCAAGTATCAAGAACCTAAAGGCTTACATTTCTGGGCCCTTCTACCCCTTTACACTTGCTTTTTTGCCTTAATTTTTTCTTCACCCAGATTTATCTTCCTATTTGTTTTATCTCAGTGGTGAGGGTACTTTTGTAGGTATTCTCAAATCATCGGGGGAATTAGAGAGTGTATAAACAAATAGATAAATAAATATTTATATGATGAACTCATTATCTTAAATGAGGCAATTAGCCATATGACCATTCAGAGCAGGATTTGAGTCTTTCAGAATAATAAAAAGTTAGAGTTTGCTTAGTTTTTATCTTTTTTTTTAACCTCCTAGTATTATTAAATAATCAGATAATTTATATATCATCTCTTGGTTGCTCATGGCCACTCCAGAAATAATTTGCAAGGCAAGCTAATTTAAATTCTGTCTGTTTTGAATAGGAATTAGCGGGAGTTGACTATAACATACATGAAAGATATAACCTGGGTAACAGTTACTGTCTGGAAGCTTTGGAAATTATTCTTCCTTTGAATATCGCCAGCATATTGATCAAAGTGGCCACCTTAATACAAAGAATATGACACTTGGACAAATCATACTAATGAATTCAAATAATGTGTTAGTAATTTTGCGTATCTTCTACTTTATTTCATTAAGTTCTGCCTAATAGTATGAAAACATTATTCATAATTTATTAATGTTGTTGTGATAATATTTTAGGAGATGGATGGTGACGGCTGTTCTTCACATTGTTTTCCTGCAAAGACCCATGTTCTATGCCTAGGCCAGGGAATTCTGCTTAAAATGGCTTTTTATTGTGGGCCTGTCTGATGTCGATTTTTCTGGAAAACTAATGCTTCTTTTTCTTTCTTCTGGCGTGACTCTGAAAGCGATCTTGGCAAATTCAGTCTATCCCTGAGTGTCATGTCAGGATGCTGGGATTGAAGTGGCTGTTGTGTAGAGCTGACCTGGACATGGTGACTGTGGTGTCATGAGCCCTATGGGGGACACAGCATCTCTTATCTGGGGGTTACTCTTTTTGAGAAGGCCCACTCCCTCTTCACTTCTATGCACACACTCAGAATGAAGGACCTGGGCTCTTCCCTGTGGATACAGACACACCTTGGTTGGTGCACTCATGTTCTGCTTCTGGCCTTTTTCATGCTTGCTGTCTTTAGTTTCTTCTCCCTTATCTACACCGGGAGTGTAGACGGTCACTCTACGGTCACAAAGTGACTTGATAAACTAATACATGCAACCATGTTAGTGCGTAACTTCTCCTTGGGATGAACCCAGATGACTTGACAATTTTTCACTTTCCCTACGGATTACTAATTTAAAATATGTGTATGTTATTCATTTAAATTTATTTTAGAGAGCGCAAAAAGAAAAAAAATCTCGAGCAGCAGAAAGGTGGCTATGCTGTTGCCAATGTATCTTTTGTTAATGAGACAAAGTCTGTGTTATTTCTTACTATTGTATGTATTTTTGACTAAATTTGAATTCTATATCCAGTAGAATTGAAAACATACCAACTTGTCATCATTACTGAGAGTGGTGATGCTAATGCCTGCTAGTTATCACACACCCGTCCTGAACAAGGTATTGTGCTGGGAATTCTCATAAAGCATCTCAATTATCTCTCAGTATAGGGCTGCTCGGGAGAGATGATTATTTGCTTTTCACAAGATAATGAAGGGAACTCTGAAATATTGAGTTATTTATCTGAATTACACAGCAAGTAAGTGGACCACATAGTTTATACTTGATACTTTTTAGGGCCAGGCACAGTGGCTCACACCTGTAATCCTAGCAATCTGGGAGGCTGAGGCAGGTAGATTGCTTGAGTTCACAAATTCAAGACCAGCCTGAGCAAGAACGAGTCTCCATGTCTACTAAAAATTGAAAAAGTAGCCTTGTGTGATGGTGGGCACCTGTAGTTCTAGCTATTCTGGAGGCTGAGGCAAGAGGCTCACTTGAGCCCCAAAATTTGAGGTTGTTGTGAGCTGTGATGCCATGGCAATGTACACAGGGTGACAAGAAAAATACTTTTTAAATTTTGCTTTGATAACAAAATTAATGTTTGCTTTTTATATTATAGTTGGATTATTAAATAGGAAGTTATGTATGCCATAGGAAGCTAGACTCGTTCTCAGTGTATTATCCAAGAAAACCAAAATGGCTGTTAACTGTTTGTCTCTACCTGATTTCTTCAGAGTAATCTGAAGAGTAATCTTTATAGAGTATCTGATAACTTTTTAAAAAATAGTTTGTTTCTTAGAACTTTTTAATTATGCAGTTTTAAGTTTTTTTGCAATAGACTCAAGATGAATTTTTTTTTTTTATTTGTTGGGGTTTCATTAAGGGTACCAAGAACCAGATTACATTGATTGCTTTTGTTAGATAAGGACCCTCTCAAAATTACATTTTAAGTTCAGAATAAGCACAAAGTTCCAGGGCAGTGCAACTTTTTATACTTACGTTTTATGAGGTTTCTACCTCAGAATACTCAAATCCTTATTTATTAAAGTTTATCAATCATTTATTCTTAAAATAGTCTTTAATCGGCATAGGCAGATGTTTAAAGTTACCACTTCTGTTTTTTGTTTAACGCCATTAGATATACACCGTGGGTTACATTTTGATAGTTGATCATTCTAAGTATTCATGCCTGCCTTTTTTTCCATTGCAAATATTCTAAGCAGTCCATGACAAATCTAGGTAAAAATTGGTGCCTTGGAGATTAAGTAAAGACTGCTTTACCCACTTTCTATTTCTTGCTCTACTAAGCACCCAATTAAGTAGCTTGACATAGGATTATTTTTACCCACCTATTGACTTTGGGAAATTATTAAGTAACATATTTACAGAAAATAATTCAATGCTACGTACAGATAAAAATTAAAAGTAAATTTTTTCCTTCTTCCGATTTTTCCTCCGGCCATTGTTCCCAAACCTAACATCTTTGGTTTCCACATTTTCTTGATGGGCATCTGAGCATAGGCATGTATATGTATGTACATGTTTTACGTAGCAGGATCTTCTTAAGTTCAGATTGCTTAAGGTGATTGCCTCCTTCCTGTGTCAACGGTGTTGTGCAGTGAGCAGCTGTCAGGAAGATGTTATATTCAGTAAAATGAGGATAAATTTCAAATGGAAGAGAGCATTAAGACCAAAGAAATAGAGAGTCAAGATATGGAAAAGAGTATAAGCTTATAAACTCTAAAGTTTAAAAATGTCGTCTGTTAGATTAACAAGCATCATACATGCAAAAGTTTCCTAGTAGGCAATATCAAAAGGCAGATATAGTAATACGTGTATACAGTAGAGCCTCCATAAATGACTACCTCGTTAAATTGACCTAATTTTCAACTGAATCAGTACAGGAGGCCTGCTTCCTGATGTTGACCACCTCTGTATGTTGACCAGTTTGTTATGGTCCCTCGAGCGGGCAGCTTACAGAGGTTCTACTGTATATATTTTAATCTGAAGGAAGGAAGTATGGCATATTCTTAGAAGACAGCTTTTAGTCTGGAATTCTAAAGTTTCCATGGGGCACTTTTATATTGGGGTACTGGGAGCTGTCTTGTTGGGGAATTGTAGGTGAAAATGCCAGGTGCCAGTGTGTGCTTGCTGAGGGGCTGAGTTGAATTCAGCTTACCAAGACAGCGGTGGCAGAGCATTAAACCCAGCCTGTGGATCTTTTGAGTGGGGGCCTTTGCCACTGACTGCACAGATTCACAGCTGTGACGCCAGCCCTGTGTGCTTACAGATCCTTGAACATGTCTCCAGGCCTGCAAGGATTAAGCCAGGCTAGTGGAGAAGGGACGGAGGAGTCTAATTCAGGGATGTGCTCAGTGAAGGGTACCTTCTCTTTGCTGATTCCTCAGAAAGTGGGCTGGGATGTGGCCTTTTTGGGGGAAGTCGTAGAGAAGGGTAGAGGAGGCTGTGGTAGAAACCTTTGAGCTGTAGTTAGTGAGCTGCGTGGAGACTGAAGGCGGCATCAGACTCTTCAGTGAAAGGATGTGAGGTGAGACGGGGGGACCTCCTTTCCCTACGGTGTGGGGCAATGGGAGTTAGGGGTGCCTTTCGCCCTTTCACAGACCACTTCTGGGGTGTAGGGAGCAGAGATAAGTAAGCACATGGTCATAGTGTGCTTTCTTAAGGTGTTAGGGCAGAGGGAAACATATATTTTTTTTTTTTTAAATCAGAGTACAAAAGACTGGCACAAAATTCAGCTTAGTGACTTGGAGTGTCAGGAAAGCCTTCCTGGGAAAGGGTCCCCTGAGGATTCTGGGGACCAAGTCTGGGTGGAGACCTGGATGCCCACTTACCTCTTTAGCATTGTTACATTTAGATTTTCTGAAGTGTTTTCCACGTTACTGTGGAGCAGCGATTCTGAAACTGTGGTCCCAGGAAAAACAGCATTGGCCTTGCCTGTGACCTTAGAAATGCAGACTCATGGGCCCTATCCCGACCTGTGAAATCAGATCTCTGAGGATGGGCCAGAAGCTGTGTTAGAACAAGTTCTCTAGGTGATCATGTTAGAGCTTAGGAACCACTGCAGTGGAGACTGGATAGTGGAAAGAACTTAGAAAGTGTGTGTTAGAGATCCCTTACTTGATAAATGAAGAACCCGGGGGCCTACATAAATAATTTCCCAAAGATCAGCCTAGTGATGGATGTTATTTGAGACACCTGTCTCCTGACTATGCCCTGTCTTTCTGCCGTGGAAACTTCCCAGGCAATGAAAGGATTATCACTACATTTTAAGAAGAAAGATGTAATTATGTGCTATGTCGCCTTTCAAAAGCAGCCTATAAAAGGACAAATGGAAATAGGCTAAGAATGCCGAGCGTGACAAGGACTGATGTGCAGTTTTGCTGTATCACATTTCCCATGCGATGCCCATTGGGTTTGTGTGGCTCTGACCACTGGAATGGGGAAGAAGGAAGTGGCCCTTATCTTATCTTAAGCTAATTATTCTCTAAGCGGTAAATTTACTGGAGCTGTGACCTTGGGTAAAACATTTAATCTCTTTGAGCCTCAATTTCCTTATCTACAAAATGGGGATAATAATACCCACCTAACACGGTCGTGAGGATAAAGTGCCATATGTGAAAGTGTTTTGTAAGTCATAAAGCATTATAGATGTGAATATTTTTATGGCCTAATTTAAATCTGAGTCTAATCCTCTAACAAACATTTATGAAATACATATTACATGAAATATTATATGTGTACTTTAAAAATTATTTTTGTACAAAACTTTTGAGGCAGTTTCCTAAATATTCACTTTATCACTACGTGGGAAACCCATTCAAACAATATAGAAAATTTTAGGTTGAAATTCCCAATTTTGTATTTTGGATTGAATTGTTCCTAGTTAGTTGCCTTCTAACCTTTTTAAAATTTTTATTTTAAAAAGGGATTTTTATTTTAGTAGGGATTCATAACCAACACATTATGAGGTAGTGCATAGTACTTTAATACTTTTAATTTTATCCTTTAGGAGATGATTCAATTTAAGAATTAAATGAGTATATAATCATTTGTATAATGCTCCAGAAAAGCAACAAAAGTGTATGAGTAATTTCTAAGCAAAATTAAGTCAATGAGGGGTTTGTGTGACTCATTAAACTTTAAAGTGAATCGGAGTAGTTTTGCCTTTCATCATTTAGAAATATATATTCTGGTTATTAATATGAGTCATTTGGTTGCCCATTTAAGCAGGTCATAGACATTCTTCATAACCCTAGGCTCAGCTTTCTCTGGGATTTATTAATTTGTGCCCCTTTGGTGCCTCTTTGGAATGGTTAATATTTAGGGGATGGTCACTTACCTCTAGACCTGGCACTTACTCTACAGTAAACGGCAGTTTATTTGCACGAGCACTAAGGGCATATTCTACTTATTACTGGTTCAAGTCCGTTACCAATAGAGCTTCATGATGGGGATATTATTTTTATGTGGATATTACTGATAAGCCGAAAGATCATTCTTTAAATGCATTGACTTTTAAATGTCAATTGTTTCTTGATGCTGAAGATCTTTCTAAAGTGTGTATTTATTTTTTAAGAATGATATTCATGTCACAACTTAATAATTTTTAAGAGGCCAGTGCCTTACCCATTAGGCAACTGGGGCTTCTTTAATTATTTTTGATAACAGTGTGCTATACTGTTAAACTCTGATTTCATTAAGGAGTCCAGGAGACGGCTGATGCGGAGCTCCCTCCTGCCCCCACCGCTGGGGAAGATGGGAGGTGGGGAGACTCTCAGGATAATCATGCAGGGTGGACAACACAACCTCTGTGTAAATGAGTAAGCTTCTGGCTGTCACCTTTGTCACCAGCTCCTTTGCTTTGCATTGCCCTGGCCTCTGGATTCTGCCTTTTGGACTCAAATTGCATTTTGTTCAGTTCTTTGCCTTGAGACAATGGGTGGTCAAAGCTTTTCTCTATTTTTTACTGTTTTTCATGTAGTGTCATTTTTAAGTCAGTAGGACTATTTTATTATGCTTTATTTCTTAACGAGTATAGATCCAGTTTGTATGTCCCCTGTGTCCTATTTCTGTGCATTTATTTCTCTGCAGTTTCACAGGTGGTACTATTGATCTAGGAAATCAAATGTATTTCTTTTCTTTTTTTGAGACAGAGTCTCAAGCTGCCACTGTGGGTAGAGTGCAGTGTCATTCAGCTCACAGCAACCTCCAACTCTTGGGCTTAAGTGATTCTCTTGCCTCAGCCTCCCAAGTAGCTGTGAATACAGGCGCCTGCCACAACGGCAGCTATTTTTTTTGCTGCAGTTGTCATTGTTATTTTAGCTGGCTTGGCTGGGTTCAAACCCGCCAGCCTTGGTGTATGTGGCTGGCACCCTACCGACTGAGCTATGGGCACCGCCTGAAATGTATTTCTTTTAAGAAACTTCCCAGATCCATTCATACATGATTCCAGGTTATTGTTTTTTGGTGCATTTTTTTTCAAATTTAATTCTAATTACAAATTGAAGAAAATAACACAGATAATATTACCGAAACTTTTGAACACATTATTATGGGGCATTAAGCTAAGGGCAGTTTTGTATCTAAATGAAAGATTTCAACTTTACCCTGAGTTTTTCCAGTTGCAGTGGTTCTTTTTTTTTTTTTTTTGAGACAGAGTCCCACTATGTCGCCTTTGGTAGAGTGCCGTTGCGTCACAGCTCACAGCAACCTCAAACTGTTGGGCTTAAGCAATTGTCTTGCCTCAGCCTCGCAAGTATCTGGGAATACAGGGAGGGACCCACCACAACACTCAGCTATTTTTTGTTGCATTTGTCATTGTTGTTTAGCTGGCCTGGGCCGAGTTTGAACCCGCCGTCTTCAGTGTATGTGGCTGGCGCCGTAACCACTGTCCTACGGGTGCTGAGCCTACAGTGGTTCTTGTTAGTAAAATATGCCTGCAATTAATACTCTAACTTTTTAGGGAATACTCTTTGAGTATCTGGCTGTCCAAACACAGACAAAATGATCATGTACACTCAGATGCACCAGTTCCGTAGAATATCAACCGTTAATTAAACTTCTCTTTAGTTCCACTTAGTCAAAGGTGAATAACTTTCCAGAAAATCTACAGCATAAGAAGACTTGCAGCTATTTTGATACATATTAAAATTGTCTCAAATAAAATTTCAAATGGGAAGATATTTTTAGGACTCAACCAAGAACATTTACATTTGAAAGTTAAAAATATTCTTTCTGGGTTTTTTCCTTGTATAAATTTAAACAAAACAAAATTAAGATAATGAATGATGTTTTCGACTATACTTATTATAATTATCTCTTCTGCTTGAAATTTTATTTTTTTGGCCTCATATGAAGTGACAGATCATTGCAACCAATTTGTGGTTTTAACAATCAGAAGTAACTGGCTAATGATGCTATTCATGTTTGGGGACTAAAGGAGATGCGTGTGTGTGTGTGTGTGTGTGCAGTATCTGTGTCTGTGCACACATGTGCATATGTGCTTACATTTTAGTGTATTTTCTTCATAACTGAAATGTCAAAAATAATTTGTAAAAGAACCCTGAATTCTCAGTTTTCTCAAACTCCAGGGTTTTAATCTCTTTTTGAGTTCTTGTCTCGATATTTTAAAAATTTTAAATTATTTTTGAAAAGAAATCATTTTAAAAACCCCAAGAAGTTTAGTGTTTATAGTGGAACAGCTGAAAAGGGTAGAGCTCTTAACCATAAAAATGTTCGAAATACTCTCTACATTTACTACTTGTACAACTTGGATGCCTCTCTTTATATTTAGTTTCATTCAAGTTTTCCAGTTTTCATTCTGAAAAGGAAGCAAAATACCGAATCCTTTTTCCAAAGGAAAATGTTTGTAGTGTCACGAAAAATGAGAACAGATGGCATTGTAAAGCTTTGGGGAGAAGTACAGCACTTCAACTTAAATTGTTAGGCGAAGTCAGAGACAGACCCATAGCTACCAATTGTTGTAGTTATTTATATGACATAATTCAAGTGTGTGAAACAAAAAGCATACAAGGTAAAGTTTTGCTTCTTACGTTAAACAAGAAGCCCTTTTCTAATCTGCAGCCCACACTTCACCAAATGGATGCCCCAGCAACTAGGTTTTATTAGAAAACTAGAGTAATCAGGAAAAGTAATTCTGGGCACTTAAAACGTATTCTATAATTTTGGGTTTCACAGTGGGCAGGTTTACCCAGATGCACTGTGACAGCCTATTAGCAAAATAAACAGATCTTCCCAACTTGGAGTCCTCTGCTCTTTCCCCTCCACTTTTAACTAAATTAGCTCTGCAGTGCATCAGGGCCTGGGTTGTGGTAGGATGCATTAACTCCCCCCCACACCGTTCCGATTGAGCAGCAAAGCATCCATTACCAATGCCATATCCAAAGTGACGTTTCCATGCAGGCTGCCTGCTGTTTCATTCATAACCACAAAACAGACTGAAATGACTTTACTTCTTTTTACAACTTGCAAAGAGTTAATGGACTGTGCTGGCCCCCTGCCAAAACCTTTAAGAAACTTTATTAATGTGTTATGAGGCTGGGACACCATAGTGCGGGATTTTATTGGTTATTCATCTTAATGAATAAAAATATGTATGCACAATTAAAGCCACATTCTCCAGCAATTGCTTTCTAATAAATGCTGAGTCCTCATCAGTGCTTGTCATCACATCATTGCATTTGCTGATCAGTTGTGATCCTTCTCTCCCCAAACCTACGTTATCAGCAGTGCAGGAACATGGACTTTGCATAAAGCAACACCAGCTTAGTATTTGTGACAAATGATTCTTTAATGATGAAAAGAACACAAACAAGTGGCAAGAGTGCATTTAAAAAAAAAAACAAAAAAACCCCAAAATCTCCATGTCCAAAGCCTAGTTATAATCCATAGCATTTTTCTCTTAATATATATAAAAAAGCGGGATGTGATCTGTGGATGAATCGTAAGATAGAAGCAACATAATTTTGCTACAGGTCACATGAGAAAGAGTTAGCGATAGCCAGCATTAATTTTTCTTTTTTTGTTGCCTGTCTGCTTCTAGAAAGTTTTCAGAAAACATTTCATTTTTATTTTTGTACCATTTTATTGCCTTTTCATCGGACTCTTTCTTCTTCCTTCTTAGGGGTGGGGCATTAGAAGGAAGGAAGAGGTCAGAAATTGTTTCATATTATACACTAAATTTTAAAGAGTAAACTGAGTGGGTCTAGATGAATTTAGTGCCACAGCATTTGAGAAAAGATGGCTATTTTTATAACTTGTAGAACATTCTTTTTGAATATGTGCTTTGTCCCTCCTCCCCAGTAGAAGACTATGAACCTTTAAAACAGTGTTGAATGGTCTTCAGTTTATGAGAATAACCTCAAGTACTCAAGTATTCAAGATGAAAACTTCCAAGATCAATTTTGGCAAAATGATTTTCATATTATAGTCACTGGAGTGGGGAAATTTTATACCACTCTATCAAATGTACTGGGAAGCATCATTAAGAAAAAAAGAAAAAAGTGCTGGTAAGTCAAAAAAATACCAGGAGAATGAATACGTTACACTTCCAAAGTAGCAAAATAAAAGTTTAATCCGTGTCTGTTTTTACAAATTTGATCTTAATTCGCACTAACATTTCTGAGGCATAAAGTCATTTCTGGTTTTGCCTCTCATAGAAATGAGAATAATTCCATTTTCTTGAATTAACAAATTGGAAAATAAGTGTAATTTCTTTCCTTTTTTGGACAGTTTAACCTTGATGTCGGAATGGATGCCAATTGAAATAAAAGGTCTGAGCAACCATTAAATGAAACACATATCGGTTTATTTTTTTAGTCTCTTATTAACACAATGTATTGCTTTGTTATATGCCTAAGTCAGAATTTGCGGTGAATTTTAAAACATAACCTACCTTGAGGTCATTAAAAGCAGCTTACAAATATGAGACTAGAAGTTGAAAGATCATTTTTAAATGGGGGGGGGGAATGAAGCTGTTCAGGCAGCGAGACACAATCTTCGATTTTGGATTCGAACACTCTGCGCTGCTTACCATCTTTCTGAAGTTGCGCTGGTGCACTCGCCTTGTGAATGAGATGCCCGTGTGCTCTGTATTCTCACCAGCCACCTGTATTGAAGCAAGGAAGTATTTGCCCTTCCTTGTATTCTTTCCTTGAGTATCATTGACCTGTATACTAGAAAATGGTGACGATTATGTTGGTGGGTCTTTCAGGTGGCACCGTGACACCTGAAAGTAGAAACCTGACATGTGACAGTAGACACTGTCATCTCTCCTGGGTGATGATTTTGTCTCTGTAGAACTATCAGACCCTGAATTCAGGTTAAACATAGCTAAGACTGTAATGATATTCCTGCAAAAAATGACACATGGGAGAAATCAGACTGCCATTCGTGCGATGTGGTTTGGAGAGGGAATTACTTGATCCTGTGGTGAAGTTTCAGGACTTTGGTGGGAGATTAGGGTTGTGGGGAATGGAGAAGGTGGTGGCTTTGCAGTGGGTGTCTGGCGTTCACGGGCCCTCACTGCTGAGCAGCTCAGGCTGTGCTGGCCCTTTGCCTGTCAGCAGAATGCACTGACGTAGTCCTTAATTTGTGGCATGCTATGGGCAAAAGGGGTTTTCTGGTCTCATCCTCTCCCAGTTTGTGCACATTACCAAACCACTACATAAATCCACCACAATCAGCAGCCTCCACTCAAGGCAGGTTTTCACCAGGAAAACTGGGAAGTGATGTGTCAAAAATTAGAAAAAACTGACCAAAGCACCCTGTGATTATCTCAGTAAAAACCTCTCCCTTGGCTGGGTTGCTTTTTCTGTCTGGAGGTGACACCTCTAATTTTGGAAGTCAGTAATTTAGACTGGGCTCTGAAGTCAGAATGGCCTGGGTTTAAGTCCTGGCTTTTTTAACGATTAGCTGAATAGCCTTAAGAAGGTTATCTCATCTGAAGGTGGAGAGAATAATAATACCACCCCATGGTGCAATCTCAAGGATGAAATCTGCATATACCATAGTATTTGGAACAGTATTGGACAGGGAAACAAATGCTCAATGACTGGTAGCCGCCCCATTATTTTATTGTATCTGCTGATGGAAAGAGGGAAGGCTAACCTTTTAAGCACGTGCAGTGCAATGCATGGCATACTGTGGCTTTGTGTCACTAATCATCATTCATCCTCACTCGCATCCCCTCAGGTGGAGGTATCTGTGTGATTTGCGTAGCACTATCTTGTGCGCTCAGTGAGACATTTAGTGCACGACTCCCACTAACTTGGACACGTTCTAGTTGGAGGCACAAAGTATACCCACTTGGCAATATGGACTCAAATAACTGAAGCAAGACCCAAAGCCAAACCTGAAACCATCTCTTTGTAGAGCACGTTGTCTTCCTTTCCCAGCTCTGTGTATAATTGCACAGGGTCTCTCTGCAGGTACTAGGTAATCAGTCAACCTTTATTGAGTTCTTCTATTTGGTGGGCAGATTGTTGTTGTAAAATGTTGGCAGTCTCATCGTAGAAAAGGTAACACGTTAGCAGTATCAGACCATAAAAATCTCACGAAAGCAAGGAGAATTAGCTCCAGTTTTAAGAGTGTTCATAAGTTACCAGTGAGCTAGAAATATTTTGTGAATACATCAGCTTTGGTTCCCCTGTCTGCTAAGAGAGGCGCATTGTTATATAGCTGTATGACTGTTCTGAGAAGTAATTCAATGAAGGTTAGAAGTCTCTGTGTCTTTTTATTTAAAAGTCTTGAGAATAGTCACTAAATGTCTTTTATTCAAAAACATAATAGTGGTGAGAAATTATTCTGTCATAAAAAGGTCCGAGGAAAGTGTGTGTATGTGAGAGAGAGAGAGAGTGCATGTGTGGGTGCATATGTGTGTGTATGTGATTTGTTTTGAATCAGGTGAACACTGGAGAGTAGACAGCATTCAGAATATACCACTGAAAAGACATCAGACTTTCTTCTCCTACAATGGGATTTTAAAAATCCAGTGGCTATATAATTAAAGCTGGAGAGACTGGGCATTTAGTGAATCAGCACCATGAATGTGCTGGATACCACCCGTCTGCGTCAGCATCATGGAATTCATCTTTCACCTCTGCATTATCTCTCCGCAGAGACGAGAATGTTGGATTCAGTTGAAGCTTAGAATTACCAAACGGCAATCACTACCAGTGATGATTGCAGGATAGAACACCAGTCTTCACGTGTCTCTCAACCCGAGCTTAAACTTGTGAAACACCCGAAAAGTCCACTGACCTTATTATGCAATATTTGGCAGCTGTGGACACAGCATTTTAGCTGAGATTTAAGTTTAATGGAGGAAAAAAACGACAGAGACAGTATAAACCTGGAGAGATCTAGGTGTCCTTCCGAAGTAGTTTTCCTTTATTTACTCTCCAAGTGTTTTTTTTGTATTTCTGGTATGAATGAATCAGTACACATTCAGTTCCATGTGGCCCCTCTCTCCTCTCCTTCCTCCCTTCCTCTTTCCCCCTCCCTCCCTCCCTCCCTTCCTTCCTTCTCTCCCTCCGTTCCTTCCTGTATTTTTGCCACCCTTTTGGTCAGCACTTGGAACTTCTAGCAACAGCATTTTTGATCTCAGTTTTCTCAGCTGGGTTTTGTGCCATGGACATAGTCAATTCCTCTAATTTTGTGGCCTTTTTCATAGAAGGGCATGAAAAGTTTTTGTTTTGTTAATGTTATTTTAATACTGAAAGGGAAGCCTAGACTTTTAAAGGATGAAAAAGAAGCAAATTAGAAATTTCATTTTGCACTTTGCATACTACCTTGATAGAGACCACGTAAGTCCACGCCAAAATCACACCATGGCAAGTGGGAAGATGATGGCTTTGCTCGTGCTTTTCTGGAGGATGTTTTAATATAAGTGCAACCGGGAAGGTTTTTTTTTTTTTTTTAACTTTACCTTTTTCCACAAAACTAAACAAGTTTCTTTAATCAGCAGAAAGCATTGTGAGCACATATGTGATTGCAATGTTGAGGTGACAGGAATCTCACGAAAGACCCCTTGTCACACCATTTTCTAATTGGTAGCATTCCAATACTGCTTTGCAGTTAGTTTTTCCAAACAGCTTTGACAACAGGAAAAAAAAAATTGTGGAACCACCTCTTATTTATGTGGGAAATGCACTTTTGGCTTCATGTGAGACAGACTTCAGACCCGTCTGGGTAGCAGGGCTGGCCTTTGCCCTTGGCGAGGCAGGCCTGGCCGGCGACATTTCAGGAGGCCGCTTGGCAGCCATTTTAGATCCTGCCCGCGCAGAGAGCTCCTGGCTGCCAAAAACTGCAGCCGGTCTGTGCCAAGACGCTCTTGGCAGTGGAGATAAACTTTGTAGAGATACACAGTCCAGAAATATCTTATAATTACAAAGCACAGGGGGCAGAATGTTTTTACAATACAGCTGTGCTAATGTAAACATTTAATTTGGCAGCCTTCTCCACCCACTTTTCAATTAACCGGGTTTATGCAGATACTTTAGGTCTGTAATAAACTTTATTGCTACTTCTCTTAGAGTACAGTTTATGAAACACAGATTTGAGGGGCTTTTTGGAGGGGTTTTCCGTCCATTTAGGAAAGCGCCTTGTGAATGTTGTGTTCCCATGAAGGGGAAGGGTAGCTTTCGGTCTCAGAAAACGCCGTAGGTCTGACTACACTGAAACAATCGCTTTGGGGGAAAACGTGGAGGCCGCCTTCTTCGGCTTTAAAGTATGCAAGAGGATATTAATAGAAGGAGGTAAAATCACTTCTATAGCTACAAAAAGACACTTGTGTTGGTGATCATTAAAAAAGATAAATGTCCCCTGCGATGCATGAGACTGTTACAGAGATAAATTCCCAATAACAGTTCTCACAGATATAATTATAATAATTGTGTGATCGCCATGATAATTATTCTTATGGAGTGAAAGAAATAATTTTCTATCTAAAGTAGCATTCCACTGTTCAGCTCACAAAGCTAGTCAATAGATCCTTTTCAGCTAACCTAAAAAATGGTAGAAGTCATGGAGTTTTAAAGCTAAATTTGGTTTTAATTGATATTGTAAAAAGGAATTTTTTTCATAAGGAATAGGACAGCACAATCCGTGATATCTCTTTGCATAGATTTGCTTGCATGCTTAAAGGAAACCCTATAAATGCAATACGTTTGGCTAGTTTTTTTCAAAAGACAAAACAATTTTGAGTTATGTTTCTATGTATTTCCAATCATGGTTATGATTTTTAAAAATTAGCTTTTGGTGTTTTTTTTTTTTTTTTTTGAGAATGGATTTTAGTAATAGAAAACCAATTCTTGGGATGTTTTCCCAGGAATCCTTTTGAGACCTTCCTTTGGGCCGGCTCCATCAGTATTCTGTAATGGGATGTGACCACAAAGTAGTTTTCAATCTGAAATAGTATTTGACCCTTCAGCTCCCAAACTAGGCAAGAGATCCCTTTCCTCTATCCCCAGAGATAGGAGACATTAGGGCATTTGAAGTCTGTGATCTAATTGCCTTATCGCCTCATTATCTTGTACTGTGATAGAGCCATCATATCACCTTTATCCATCCTGCTTATCACAGCTGAATGATGCATTTGTGGTCTGTGGCTTTTCCTCTCTTACGTATTTTAGTTGTTACCACTAAAAATTAAATAAACAAAAAAGCTTGTCTGCCCCACTGCTATATCTTTGTGTGTGGGAGAGGGAGAGAAAAGTGTTGCTTTTATTTTCTAAATGTAATAACTGTGTATTTTGCTTACTTAGGCATTTTAAGCAGAGCCCATTTTACCTCTTAGTAAGTGAATGAAAGTCAACTTAGTTCAGATTAAACTGTGAGCTGCATGAAGACAAGAGCATGTCATGTTTGATTGATTCACTATTATAGATTGAATTCCAGGTATAAGAATGCAACACTACAGGCATTGAATCCTTTTTTTATTTTAATAGACAAAATGAGCAAATGTCTCAAGTGTACATTAGAATCAGAATATTAAATGTTAATTACCTATATATACTGGCTGCTCATTATGACCCCTTTCATTTTAGATTGTTTTATCTTCATTCTGGGAATTAATGCTCTTTTTCCCTATTTCTTCATGGATAATAGATCCAAGATAATGTGCTGTATGCGGTGTAAGTAGATTCTCCCAGTTAGGCAAAGTGAGTTGAGACCCCGGAGGTCACGCCCTCTGAGGGAAGCGATGTATAAGCAGCCACCCCAATGCACAGTTAAAGTCCTGTATTAGAGGTGTGAGCAAGGTGAGGGGAGTTTGGAGGGGCAGTCTCTTTAGGTGGGGCAATAAGATCCAGAAAGAATGTAACAGATGGATAAAATTCAAAGGCTTTGGAAGATGAATTAGGAATTTGTGTAGCATCAAAGCAGGAACGTTCTTAGAATAGAAACCATATGAGCAAAGGCATAGAGGCCTGCAATTACACAGCATATTCTAGGAACTTTGAAAAGGATACTAGAACTGAGGTGTTAGAAAGTTGGGTGGAGTTGTGAGAAGGGGTGAAAGTTCTGTGAGGGGTGAAGCTGGGCTGGGCTGGATGATGGACAGCCTGGAGGACTGTGCTAAGGAGGGTGGAGTGGGCCACGGGGAGCGTCACATGTTTTAAGGAGTGTCATGACGCGATTGCTGGTGGCTGTGCAGAGGATTGAGTCTGGTTCTAGAATGAGGAATGAATCATAATGGCCTGAGGAAGCCAAGGCTATTGTGACATAAAAACCTAAAGGCTCTGTAAGGGATTTCACAGCTATTGGGACGAAGACAGGGGAATGGAAGTGAAAGAGAAGAGTCTGGGCCGGTGACTGGACATGAGACTTTTTAGGGAGATGGGGTGTTTCCAAGAAAGAGTGTTTTCACCTTGGGAAATGGTCGTTAGGAATGCCGTTTATTGAGATATAATAGATTGATTGGGAGTGAATAAAGGTTTTTGTTTGGCAACATAAGGAGGGACTTTGTAGTTAAAAGGAGAGGTTAGGCCTAGACGTGAACTATTCCGATAAATGGGCAGTGTTTACAAACATGGAACTGGTTGGGTTTGCTCAGGAGAAACATACAAAGATGGGCGAGTGGATCCTCGTAGGGCTCACCTGTATTTTGGGGACCAACAGACGAGATGATCAGCAAGATTGCAGAGAAGAGAGACTTAGACCTGGAAAGGAGCGGTGCCCTAACAGAAAAGGAGGGGAAAGTTTTAAAAAGTTAGGGGTCCTTAACATGAAAAGTCAATTAGGTGGAGCCTGAGGAGGCCCAGGCTAGCTTAGGGAAATAGTAATTTAATAGTTAAGGCACATGCCCAGACTTACTGGCCGTGAGAGCTCCTCTGGGGCATGAGGATTATTACTCTCTCATCTTAGGTGATGATGAGAGAATATTTGTGTTTTGGACCTGGTGTCCTACTCCTCAGCACAACAGTGCTAAAGCAGATTGAATTATCCCAGGGTCCTGGGTTGCTTAAGGGGCGAATGTCCTATAGATTCTAAGAAACTTCTGACAGAAAACAATGGAGTATGTTTGTTTGTAATTTCTTCTACCACTTCTGATGAAGTTTGCATTTCCTTCACCACTGCATTTCACCATTGGCTACTATATTTTAAGGAGCAGAAGCTAATTTGAAATTTTGGTGTGAGTTCTGGAGAAAGCATGAAAAACTCCACAGAAAATAAAAAGATATGTGCCCAGCCACTGAGCACACACCTTTAATTCCTTTAATTGCTCAGACCAAGCCTTCAGACATTCCCGGAGGGGGGAAATCACCTAGTTAGTAGCAGCATTGAGGAACAGTTTATTTGCACAATCCCCTTTGCTCCCCGTCTCCCTCTGTGAGTCCCCATTTGAGCAGTCAAAGATTCAGAAAGTGGTGATATTATGCTAGTACATACAGAATTAAATTAGCAAATAGGATTGAGTCAACTAATGTGTAAACAAAAAACAATAGCTGACTGGAAACTGGAGTCTGCAGTCTCCCTGAGTATATTAATGGGTTTTGTATTGTGAATTTTTTTTAAATGCCTAGACCCTTCCAATGGACCGAAGTCCATACTCCCAAGTCCCATTGTTGACCTGGGAGTTTCCTTTGAATAAAAACAAGTAAGCAAATAGAATAGAAGGCATAATGGTTGAAAGAAAAAGAGCTAACGCTAATAATATATATGGCTCTTCAAAAAAGCAAAATGTTTTTAGGCATAAGGAGACTTCAGTACTTCTTTACTTTTTATTTTCTTTTTTTAAGCTCCCCAGCTTTTACCATCCTAAAACGCTGCCTTACCACTTCCTTAAGGAAACACAAATGGGGCAAATTAAGTTTCCAAAAGTGAAGGAGAATCCTGTTTAAGTAGATTAGGGTCTGGCATACCATTTAACTTTATCAGGCACTTAAAGCAGAGGATGTACACTGTAGCCGGCGGTGACTTGCCAATTAGCTGGGCTTTCCCCACTGTTTCTGGTTTGGCAGGGACGAGGTGGTTCACCCTGCCGCACTACTGCCTGCCAAGGACACATGGCCAGCTCCCGGCTTCCTGTCTTCCTCTTTGTGTCCTAGCCTCCTTCCAGGGAGCTGCCAGGACACAATTGGCAAAAATCTTCCTTCAGAAAGGTCAAGTAACCTCAAGTCACCTATGCCAGTATTTGTGTTTTCTTTTTAATCCTTCTGTGTTCAACTTGGAGAAATCTGTACAACTGAACATGCCGAGTGGAACCTGGGGTCACGTTGGATCACTTGGATAAAGCAGCAGCATTGAAAGAATCCCTTGGCCAGTCTGAGTATGATGTTTCTAGTAGAGTTCTATTTAAAGCTCTGTGAAGTGTGATAGAGTTCAGAATGGTTCCATGTGGATTTGGATGGAGCTGCTTTTTAGAATTCACTGTGCACATGGGATTTTTTTAGCCAAAGCTGGTGCATCCCATGGCAGGGAGGGAAAAGTAGAGATTGGTTTTGGCGTAAGGACTGTGTGTTTGTTTGTTTGTTTGTTTAGGACTCTGTGGTTGCAGATTACTTTCTTGTCTGAGCAAGTAGCAGTGGCCAAGTCCCCTGTGCATGGGCTGAGAATGACCTGGGGTGCTTGTTGAGAGCACCACATTCTTGGCTTCAGCAGTGCTGTGCAAATCACAGTCATGGCAGGTGAGGTCGAGGAATCTGAATTTCTAACAACCATCTCAGGTGATTCCAATGTTCACTAAAATTTGTGGGCTAAAGCTCACTGATTGCAAAATGACACAAGGCAAGTTTACTGTCACCATACAACAAATTTTCCCGTATTTCCTTCAACTCATCCTTTTGGAGACCAGGACTTAATTTGAATCTTTATCTTTTGTGCAAGCCTATACCGACAACAAACACTTTTCAGAAGATTTAAGTTAAAAAAAACTAATGCTGTAAGAAACATCCTCCAAATAATCTCTTCTTATTTAAATCCTAAGTTTTAGGATTTTGGTTTTTTTTTCCCCATGACGCAGGAGGTACCATAGTAAACATGTTAAGCGCTCCCTCCCTGTACCCCGCCTTGTGTGGGATGCTCCCTGCAGATACGCAGGGTGACGGACTTAGTGGGGTCTGTTAGGAAAGGCAAGTTCTGTGTCTAATATTTTATAATGCAAAGCAATTTTATTGTTTTTTTTTTTAAAATCCATTTGAGGAATATGGAACTAGTAAATTGCCTAAAATGTACCTACTGACTAACTCTCATGGCTGTTAGAGTTTAACAGAGGGGACCATGTATGTTCTTCCTGTAGAGTCAAGGAAAGTTCAGCCTATCTGTAGTATTTCCTTTTGGCTTGTCATGTAAAGTCTATAACACTTTCTTCCAGATTAATTTTCCTTTGTACCTCTTGTTCCTTGAGGTATGCTATCTTTGTTGATGAGAATGATATCGCTGGACTTTTTTTTTTTTTTTGTCATTGTTTTGTAGCATGCATAGAGCTGGGCCCAGGTTAACTTTGTAATTTTTGCCATTTTTCCCCCTAAATTATTTCCAAAATTTGCTAAAATGCTGCAGCCGCAGGGACACCTCTGACTTTCTGACATGACTAAGAAACGCTACACTAATTTGGAACACATGTTCTGTCAAAAGTTTACCTATAGCCTTGGGTTCTAAATTTGCAACTTCAGCATCTTCCATTGAAAAGAAACAGCATATTTTTTCTTAAACTCCCTTTTGCCTCCCCTTGAACCATAGTCTTTTATAACAGTAATAAGGAAATGTGGTTATGGGTGTAATTGCTACAAGGCAATTGTACCCCAGAGGGTTGGCAGAATTTTCTTTTCTATATCTGAGGGCTGGGCTCCATCAAGAAGATCCATTTGCAAATAACTCAATTAGAATAATAACAACAATGCCTTTATTTTTATGGCAACTTTCCCTATAGAGATCAAAGTGCAGTAGACACAACCTATTGGATTCATTGTTCTAATA
Source organism: Galagoides demidoff (assembly GCA_963574575.1). NCBI lineage: Eukaryota > Metazoa > Chordata > Mammalia > Primates > Galagidae > Galagoides > Galagoides demidoff. The sequence continues at coordinate 7,715 of CAUYQV010174079.1, read as the reverse complement.
CCCCAGTGGACTGAAATAAAAAAGCTTTATTATAGATTGTTGGAGATAGGAGAGTGAGGCAGAGAGAGGCTCAGTGACATCCCCGAGGTCACAGAGAAAGGCAGGAGGGGAACTGCACAGGGAAAAATCAAGATTTCCTGTCCCTCTGCAAGTTATCAGGCTGCATTCTATCCTGACTATTACAAAGGGCAAGGATAAAGCACAGTCTCTTTGGGGGTTGCAAATAATGGAGGTGAAAGCGCTTTGAAAATGGTGAAGGTATTGGGGCTGGCCTTATCACTTGGTACAAATGGAAGGGGAGAAAGAGCCTGATTGTCAGTATCTTTAGTTGTCCCAGTATAGGAGAGTGGCTTTAACACATGCTTGATTGGATCCAAACTACCACGTTGTCTTGATCATTAATGAAGGACTAATAAAAAATTACACTGATGATTCTGAATTTGAAAGAATTCCATGAGATTGACAGCAAATTAACAAATTTTGAACTGATGAAGAAGCCAAAGATCAAAGTTTCTCTGATTAAATAAATTGCCTAACAAAAAAGTTCCTAAGTAGTCTGATTTTTTTTTTTTTTTTTAGGTTTTGTTTGTAAACTTCTTAATTCTGAGAGTGGGTGTGATGAACTTAGGCTTCTTCTTTTTCTTCTTCTTCTTTTTTTAAGTGAGAATAGGAGAATTAGGAATAAAATTGCTACTGATCTTCCAACCTGACTTCAAGGAGCCTTGGAGGACCTGTGCTCTGGGGAGTAGACACAATTAACTTGATGTTCTTAATTACTATTGTTTGTTTTGTGATGAAAGGTGGTATATTTTCGTGTAGAGCTTTTGGCTTCCCGAGGGTCTAGTGTGCTGGTGTGGGGAGGGTTGGGGATGGCAGCATTTACTCCCTTAAACAGGGATCCCCTTCCACAAACTGGGAGCTGAAAAATCAGAAACGCCTCCAAGTTGATCAGACCTTGCCTTCTAATGGGGGAAAAAAAAAAAAAAAGTCAGGCAAAATATAAATGCATGTTTAAAAAAAAAAAAGGCTGTCTTTGATTTTCAAAATTCTACAGTGATTTCATATTTCTTCACTTTAACCCACGTAAATGACGCTATCCTTGACTTATTTTATATCCTTCCCTGTGAGTCCCATGGGAGGGCTAATGGCCTTGAGACTTTATCTCATCATCACGGCACCTCTCCTTGTATCTTAATGCTTAATGATTGTTAAGCTGAAAACTAGTCCAGGTAAACAGATGAACAGAAAATACCGTTTAACCAATGTGAACATGTTAGTAAATTAACGTAGAAAACATTCATCATTTTGGAGCACTGTTATCGCTGAGAATGGATGAAGAAGGCGGGTGCTAATTCTCTACCAGGTGATTGGATTTTATCAGCAATTCATCCCACTTTTGGTAGTTTCTATCTGATATTAATAGGGAACTTACAGTGATTATTTCATGATTATTAATTTATTTTTGCAAAGGAAAGCTTAAAAGGCATTTTCTTTAGCTCGCTAACCCCATGGTCTCCTGGATGCCCTCAGTGGATTCTTTTTCCCCTTTGTGTTGTCATTTTGGTTTTCATGGTGTGACGTACATATCCATAACGCACAAAAGATTCCTGCTCAGTCGAAAGAAAGCCGAGCAGTGTTCTCACTTTAAAAACACGCTGATTGCTTTGAGTGGGAGTCTAATGTGAGGAGGAAGCTTTGGCTTTGGGCTCCAGATTGGGGTAACTGAACTTCCGTATTCAGGTTGGGTCTGGAACCCTGACTTCACTGTAGTCATTTATGTTGGCCTTGGGCAAACTTAAATAAATAAGAATGAAGCAGCAGCCCAATTAAAGTCTTCTCACGTGTAGTTTAGACTTCTAAGCAAAATGCAGAAATTATCCCATCTTATTCCTTAGATACAAACTTGGCTAAAAAAGAAAATACTTTGTCAACCAGATAGAAAATGACAAGCATCATTTCCCAAAGCATATCACAGAGGGAGAAGGGTCATGCCCCTTTCAGGCAGTGACAGACCTTCGCAGGATGGTGAGGGAAGCCGGAACACCTGGCTCAGTTGTACCCAAAGTCATTTCACCTCTTTTGTCTGTTGATTAATTCTGTGAAGTAAATTAATGGGTTTAGTCCAGTTCTTGGACAGAGACTACCTTGATTACCTCTGGGACCCTCATTGGTGTTCTCAGACAACACGCCTCAACTTAAACCTAGGTCTAGGAGAGTAAGATTTTCTTCTAGGTCAGGTATAGCACTTTGTGGAGAAGCCTGGGGGATATCACAGTACGATTTCACCCTTCTACAACAGAGAGAGAAAGTGTGGTGGGAAAGAGAGGGTGTGCACATGCTCCGGGTTGAGGTAGTGCAGTGCACCTCTGACATTTGAAAAAAACTTGCTTATAAGCTATTTCCATGTTATTTTGTTCTGTTATGTCTTCTGTGACATATTTGTAAGTATGTATTAATTGGATCCAACCACATCCTCAGATACATTTTCTGAAGGTGGAGGTTAGTTGTTCTGTGCTCTATTAGCCCATTTTTAGGAGTGTGCCTCTTTAAACCTATTTCTGGATCAATTATAGCTGTCATAATTATGGTTATCTGCTTAGTATAATGTAAACAATTCAATCTCATTTGCTTTATCTTGGCTCTGAGTTATCTATTCCTATGGCATGGTTTTTAAATCCCAGCCCACACATAATAGAGAGCATTTGGAAGAACTGGGGCAATGTTGTATTTCTTCTTACTGTCTTTTTTTGCTATAATTTATGAAAATTTAAAGTTCAAGTGATATGTGTGTCATGAAAAACCTAGCTAAAATTTAGAGTCACTTTCCTATCTGGCATTAGGCTTTTTGTCCTCCCCTTCCCCCTAATGACCAGAGAAAGTCAAGGGCTGTTTCTATCTTGTGATCTCAGTGTTATTCCTGGGGTTTTTAACGTTTGTACAATATGCCTACAGTCATATGGTGGGAGGTAGTCTTAGCATACCCATCACACTAGAATTTTCATATTGAGAAAAATAAATCGAGTGGATATTATTCTAGATATACTTCATGACCATTGCCTACTCAGACTAACCCATTTTATTTCTTCCATAAATACTTATTAAATCGAGTTTATGAATTTGGCCTCATGTGACACAGATTGACTAAGATATATTTCAGGCTGAAGTTTTTAAAAATTTAACTAAGGGTGATTGTCAGCTGATACAATCTTGATATGATGTTGGGGGGGTTCATTATCACAAATCAGCATAATAATGCATTTTTAAAGAGATGGAAAGTTAAATCTTTAGGGGAAGGGTTCAGGATGTTTGTGAGAGACAAACAGGGACACAGCAGCACACTGCAATATTGGCAGTGGAGTACACACACCAAACACCAGTGTCCTTCTGTTGAAGTTTTGTTTGAAAAAGTTAGCAACATGAGAATTGATGCTTTCTGTTTTTCCATTATATTTCTTCCACTTCCTTCTAGTGGCTGTTATCTAGCACAGTTTGAAACATGGAGTGTATCAGTATTGTTTGCATTTTTGATTGTAAAGTTTTGGCCTTGTGAGTTCAAATATTCCCCTATACATGCAATTATAAATATCTTTATCTCCTGTTTGAAGAGTGTTTTAGTAAAGCATTGTAGATTATACCATTCTGATAGAAGAAAATACTTTTATCTATTCTTATTTTATGATTTTTTTGCTATGTGAAAACGCTGGATATGAAATGAGGTCTTGGGAAGTATTTCTTAGAGCAAATAGTGATGTTGAAATGATTTCTCTTTCCCAGTATATACTGTTCTTATGTTGATTTATGTTGGTGCATATTCACAACAACTTTTTGATTATGTCCATGTGAGACTTTTAGCTTTTCAGACAGTTAATAAACATTTCAAAGTTATTTGTGTCATGAGATATAAGTAAATTTGTAGTGCTTTGTAAAAACAATCAAACTCAGAATTGTTCCAGTCAAAGAGCCTATAACCATGTTTATAGGAAAAATATATACATGAGGAGAAACTTGTGCGACTTGTTAAAAATTGGATAGAGAAACTAATGGTAAAAAGAAGGAATAGTAAATCTGAATGAGTGAGTGGGATTATCAGAAGGTCTCCTGCAAGTGACGTATAAAGAGCATGACATTGAAAATCTAACTTTTAAAAGAAAAATTGATTATGTATCAATATTATAGGTCCTTTAGATGTAAGATGTATCATATCACATCCTTTAGATGTAAGATTTCATATTGGTACTGCATGGTGGCAGAGCATTCTTGCCTTTTCAAATGAGAATCTTGGGTCAGGTGCAGTGGCTCATGCCTGTAATCCCAGCACCCTGAGAGGCTGAGGTGGGTGGATTGCCTGAGCTCACAGGTTTGAGACCAGCCTGAGCAAGAGCAAGACCCCATCTCTAAAAATAGCCCAGTGTTGTAATGGGTGACTATAGTCCCAGCTCCTTGGGAGGCTGAGGCAAGAGAATTATTTGAGCCCAAGAGTTTGAGGTTGCTATGAGCTATAATGCCAGGGCACTCTACTGAGGGAGAGAGAATGAGACTCTGTCTCCAAAAAAAAAAAAAAAAATGAAAATTATAACAAACACTTGAAATTTATTAATACTCTCAAAGGTGTTATTTTAATCTGTTTAATACTTTTTATCACCTGACATTTATCTAGCATGATGAATAGGCCAAACTTGAAGAAACAGGTATCTGTAAGAGTCCAGAAAAATAGAACTCCTACCAGATAATTTCATAGAGGGAATTTCGTAGGAGAGACCAGTTACAATGATGTTAGAAAAGCTGAAAAGCCAAGTGGGCAGTGAAGTAACCCAGACATTGGCATCAATAGGAATCTACTCCCACAAGTAGACTGGAAGGAAAAGGGTGTTACTAAAGCCCATGTGCTGGAACCATTTGAGGGGAGGAGGACCACAGTGGGAGGACTCTGTCTAGTGGAATCTAGAATCACAGAGAACTAACCGCCTTTTGGAGACACCTGTGGAAGTAGACAGGAAGGAAGAGCTACCTTCCCTTTTCCTTTCCTTCCACCCTCCAAATGCTCAAACTCACACTGTTGCCTCCCATGGGTTGGACGTAGGCTAAAGTTCTTGTTAACAGAGCTGTAAAACGTTTGTTGGAACAGAGCGAAGGATGGATCTGAGGACATGTTACCACTACAGGACAGTTCTAATTTGGACCATGGGGTAGAGAGATGGGCTTTTGGTAAGCTTCAAAGCAATAATTGGGGGGCAAGTGAATTAAGTTTACAGGGTATCAACCAAAACCTTATCACACCAGTTTTTCTTACTGGTATTGAATTACTAAATTTTTTTTATCCAACTTGAAAATTTGGCTTCTGACTTTTTTTTTTTTTTATTGTAGCATTACTGTTAGATGCTTTTGAAAATTCTCCATGAATAATCTTGTTGGTTAATTTTCAAATTTTATCATGCTTTAAAATGTCAGGGAGAATTTGATCTCTAATTAGAACCAATCTTTAAAACTCAAAGCAATAGGCAACAGGCTCAAATTGTTCCTATGGCAGTTAACTCTGACAAAGAATTATGGATGATCTTTCTCTCCCCTTTTCCATCTTTTAGAGGTACCAAGAGTGGATAGGACAAGTTTTACTACTCTTGTAATCAAGCACTGTCTACAATTTGTAAATAATGATGTGGTTTCTGTTCCTCTGAGATTCTGTTGGAGGTTGGTTGGGTATGCTATACAGCCTGCTGTTTGATTGGAAGGCAATGTCAATTTTGAAATGGCATCATAACAATCAATTTGGAAAATCGAACATTAGCCATATGTAATGTTACGTGCAATGAAAATAATCTTTTATGAGCATTGGATATGAGTCCACAGGAGAAAGCTTGAAGTTCGTTTGTGTTAAAGGTTTGTCACATCTGGAAAGCATTGATGTATAAGATTACATAGGTTTGATGCCATTCAAAACTAAGGCATATGGGATGGGACATTATGCAGAAACTTGTTCTTTTTCATTCTCCTTGGATTTAGCTAAGAGATTTTTGAATCATAAGGAGTCAATTTGAATCTCTATTAAAGATAAAATGAGTAACATGACAAAATGGGAGGAATTTTGAGCACCTGGTACACAGTTCTACACCGGTATGCTCTTAATTCTCTTCTTTAAAATGGACATAGCAAGTGGACACACCTCTTATCATTTTTTTCTTGTTTCCCAAATAATCATAGTAATTAGTTGTGGATTCAAGGGGTGAGTGGGGGTTCTCAATTCTAATTGAGACTCTAAATTATTCTCAGAATTATTTGCATTCAAAACTTTCTGTCAAAATGACCATGTCAGAGTGTATTGAATATTATATAATTACAATGATTATATATGATAATGATAATACATCTTCAGGTTTCTGTCAGGTTGTTAACTTTTTGAAGTTCTTTCAAACACACAATTCCTTATTATTGGGTCCTCTTGATCTTCCCTTTAAATGAAAAAAGGAAAAATCATGTTAGCTGTTTTTTCGTTTTTATTTTATCAATATAATTGAGTTACTTTCTTTTCATACACAGTGTTAATTTACAAGAGGAAGTTACTATCGCCTCATTTGTTTCCTCATTTTATCCCTTTTAAAATGTTAGTCCAATGATGTACTATTCAGGCAGTTTTGTTCCTGGTAAATTAGCTTTTGCCCTGAAAACATGGGGACAGAAGTTCTTTGAACCACTTATCAAGGAACTGTGAGGACATTTAATACCATTATCTGCCACATCAGCAAGCTTCCTGTTTCATCAAGTGACTTCTCTGATTTTTTTCCTGCAATATTATGATAAAGTTATTTTATAAACAGAAGCCAGTAATGAATGTCCCACATTCAAATCTACCCTAATAGAAAGTATGCTATGTGCTGCCTTACTCAGTTAATTGTGAAGCAACTTTGGATTAAATATATACATTTATTTTTATATGAATATATCATCACAGACTTAAGATAGTTTAAGAATAAAGCAAGGAGGGTAGTTAATCACAGGCCAGATAATTTAATAATAAAACCAAGAAATGTTATTAACCCTATGCAACTAATACAGGATATAAATACAACCATTTAATTTCTTTTCTCTAAACTCCCATAGTGATTTAAATAAAAAACATTTTAATGATTTGGAAGAGTATTTTTTTAGCCAACGTGAGAGAGAAATCTACATTCAAGTAAAAAAAATAATTTCTTTCTGGGAATGAATATCTATGATAAAAATGGGCATTGAAAAAATAAGAATACGACTTTTTGCTCATTGACTAAACCAGTTACTACATTTGTACTTGTAGAGCAATGTTCAGATGCTTAAAAATTAGGATATGTACTGTATAGAGAACAACCAAATAACTAAAAGTTATGCTTGTCATTACTAGCAATTTGTTTATAAGTTTAGAAAGGTGGCAACTGTTTTAAGTGCTACCAGCCATCATGTTCACTGTAAAATAGTGGTTTTTCAATCCAAGGATACTGATAGAACATCTGCTGTGTTTCCCCAAAAATAAGACCTACCTCCAAAATAAGCCCTAGCAGGATTTCTATGCATTTGTTAAATATAAGCCCTACCCCAATAATAAGACCTAGTAATGGGCTATGCAGATACGCTGCATAGCCATGCTATGCATTTCAGCACGGAGAGGAAGACATCCCCTAAAAATAAGCCCTAGTGTGTCTTCTTGAGAAAAAATAAATATAGGACAGTGTCTTATTTTCGGGGAA